>MU719157.1:14180-44132 GCA_026770625.1 Nicotiana glauca | reverse complement strand
GTTCTTGTTGCCTGCTATTTATATCATTGGTTGATCATTGTTGCCATTATTGTTATTTGCTTCCTATTATTTTGTATGCTATAAACTGCACAGGTTTATGTTAGTGTCTGGTCCTAGCCTTGTCACTACTTCGCTGGGGTAGGCTAGACACTTACCAGCACATGGAGTCGGTTGTGCTGATATTACACTTCTGTACATTTTTGTGTACAGATCCAGGCATTTGATCGATGGTAGCTATTCATTACGGTGGAGACTCAAGGTAAACCTGCTATAGTGTTCGCAGTCCTCAGAGTCACCTTCAATTGTATTTATTTCCATTTGTTCCCTTTGTTTCGGAACAATGATGTAATTATATTGTATAACTACTCTTAGAAAGGCTTGTGGCTTGTACTACCGATTTTTGGGAAATTGTAAATTGATTAGAGAAAAATTTTATTTGAATTTGATAAATATCGATGTTATTTCAATTAATGTTAGGCTTACCTAGTTTAGAGACTAGGTGCCATCACGACTCCTTGGGAGGTATTTTTGGATCGTGACATATATACCTGCGACTGAATCATCAGTACCATTCAAGACTACCAAATGCAGTTGATGTAAACAAGTGGGGCATAACAGAACAACTTGCTTGTCTTCTCCAGCACCTCATCCATATTCCAAGAAACATACTGAAAAATACTCCAAGATTCAATAATCCTTAGTCTGAATTTAGACTTTCTTTATTGTATGACATAATTCAAATGTAATTTTTTTCATAAGAATAAAAAAAAAAGCTCTTGGACAATTTTATATACTGCTAAAGTACAAATCACTCATTTTTGTTGCGCAGGCTTACAGGTTTGGTTGCATTTTAAAAACGTATGCAATGACTTCTGCGAGAAAAAACTTCAGGTTACTAGTTAAATACATATCCTTAAACAAAAACACACACACACACACCTACAAAAACTCACACACACATATGAATACAACACACAAAAGAGAAACGCATGTACAAAAAAAAGTTGTAGCATCTCTAAGCAACTATGAAGTATAAATAAAATACCAACAAATAACAAGTATAATGCAATCGAAAGCTAAGAACAAAGAGGGTCACAATTATATTGACATAAAAACAGGCGAAAACAACACACATATTTCAAAACTTCAGCTCTCTCGGCTGAATTTATACAAAATGAACATAAAAAAATTTCAGCTCTATAGGGTGAAGTTAACAAAAAACACACTGACAATCACCACCATTATCATCATCACCGTCATCATCGTCGTCATCATCATCATCCTCCTCATCATCATCATCACAGTACTCCTCAATTTCTATAAATATCTCATCATCATCACTATCGGAGATAACTATAGGGCAGTCGGGTAAATGACCACTCAATCCAAGAAGATAAATCTTCAACTTGTCGAATTCATCATGTAGCTGACTTTGTTCGACGGTTACTCTGTCCATAAGAGGAAGAAGAATCCTCACCTTGTTTTGCAGCTTGGAATAGTCTGTCAAGCTGCAAAACTTAAAACTATCAAACTGCTGCACAACTTTGTCGAACGAGGTTGAATAATCTCCACAACTACGTTCCAGGTTAAGCCTGTTCTAGAATGATTCATTTGCACAGAGCTTTGGTCTGATTCTCTCCCAATCATCCTTTATTTCGTTCCACAAAAGCATAAGATTAGCCATAGACTTGTTATTGTACCATTCACACTTCAAACTCTCCCACTTCTTCATAATTTCATCCATATTAGGCTTACCACTTCCGTTTGCACTAGATATTTTTTCTTTAACAAATGCTGAAAGACTAAGGAATATGATAGAAGTCTATGAATCACTATGAAATTTTCGAGTGAAGAGATTGCTAATATAGAAAAAGAGTTCACCTAATCAATTTAATATCTATAAATGTAAAAGTAACTTTTTAGCTATTTTTACTGTTTTACGTTCAGAGAAATTGAATGAGACAAGATAAGTAGGTGGTAAAAACAAGTATGTAGTAAATGCAAAAAGAAATGTAACTTCAGCCCTAGTAAAACCCACAGTTTTTATATAGTAAAAAAATAACTTCAGCTTGAAAATTTTAAATGAAAGATGAAGTAGTTAACAAAAGATAAAAAGTAGATAGTAAATGCAAAAAAGATAAGTATCAACTTAAAAAAACACCAAAATATGCTAAAGTTTTTGTCCTAAATTTTTTTCGAAAAACTTCGGCCCAATGTGCTGAAGTTTTTTAGTATATTTCAACAACTTCAGCAGCTTGTCAGCTGATGTTTTATATTGGATTCAATAGTTTTTGTCTTGAGCTTTTTCAAAAAACTTCGGCACAATGTGCTGAAGTTTTTTAGTATATTTTCAAAATCTTCAATCAAAATCTTCAACACCTGGTCAGCTGAAGTTGTTTGATGGATTCAATAGTTTTTGTCCTAAAGATTTTTCGAACAACTTCGGCCCAATGTGCTGAAGTTTGTTAGTATATGTTAAAAACTTCAGCACTGTATAAGCTGAAGTTTTTCTATTGGATACAATAGTTTTTTCTTAAGCTTTTTCAAGAAACTTCGGCCCAATTTGCTGAAGTTTTTTAGTATATTTTCAAAAAAAAATTAGTAATTTGTCAACTGAAGTTTTTCTATTGTATTCAATAGTTTTTGTCCTAAAGCTTTTTCAAGAAACTTTGGCCCAATGTGCTAAAGTTTCTTAGTATATTTCAAAGCTTCAGCAAATTATCAGCCGAAGTTTTTTGTCGGATTCATTATTTTTTGTCTTAAGCTTTTTCAAACAACTTCTGCAAAAATACTGAAGTTCTTTAGTATATTTCGAAAAACTTCAGCACTTAATAAAGCCGAAGTTTTTTGTCGGATTAAATAGTTTTTATCGTAAAAAAATTTCAAGTAACTTACGCAGATATTGCTTAAGTTATTTAGTGTATTTAGTAATGAGTTGATGTTTGTGTCCTACATTTGATACTTTAGTTATGACTTTTAACCAAAACTTCAGCTTAAAAAGCAAAAGTTATTTACTTCATGCTCAAGTTTCAACAAAAAAATACTTGAAATTTATCAAAAAAGACATTAACATATTTGAATCAATCAAAGTCACATAATTCACAAAAAAATAATGTATATTCACAAAAAATAGCTAGAAATCACAAAAAATAGCTAAAAAATGCAAATCTCTTCGGCTAATGAGCTGACGTTTTTTAGTATATTTTAAGAAACTTCGGTCCAATGAGCTGAATTTGTTTAGTACATTTCCAAAAACTTCAGCACATAGTCAGCTGAAGTTTTTAGTATATTTCAAGAAACTTCGGCCCAATATGCTGAAGATTTTTAGTATATTTCCAAAAACTTCAGCACCTGATAAGCAGAAGTTATTGTGTTGAATTTAATAGTTTTTGTCTCAAACCTTTTTCAAGAAACTTCGGACTAATGTCCTGAAGTTTTTTACCATATTTTAACAAACTTCAGCACCTGATAAGCAGAAGTTATTGTGTTGAATTTAATAGTTTTTGTCTCAAACCTTTTTCAAGACACTTCGGACTAATGTCCTGAAGTTTTTACCATATTTTAACAAACTTCAGCACCTGATAAGCAGAAGTTATTGTGTTGAATTTAATAGTTTTTGTCTCAAACCTTTTTCAAGACACTTCGGACTAATGTCCTGAAGTTTTTACCATATTTTAACAAACTTCAGCACCTGATAAGCAGAAGTTATTGTGTTGAATTTAATAGTTTTTGTCTCAAACCTTTTTCAAGACACTTCGGACTAATGTCCTGAAGTTTTTACCATATTTTAACAAACTTCAGCACCTGATAAGCAGAAGTTATTGTGTTGAATTTAATAGTTTTTGTCTCAAACCTTTTTCAAGACACTTCGGACTAATGTCCTGAAGTTTTTACCATATTTTAACAAACTTCAGCACCTGATAAGCAGAAGTTATTGTGTTGAATTTAATAGTTTTTGTCTCAAACCTTTTTCAAGACACTTCGGACTAATGTCCTGAAGTTTTTACCATATTTTAACAAACTTCAGCACCTGATAAGCTGAAGTTTTTGTGTTGGATTCAATAGTTTTCTTACGAATTTTAAACAAAACTTCAGCTGAATTAAAATATCCTGGATAGTGTTCATGCTTCAGTATTTTCAAACAAAAAATGTACTTAAAATTCATGATAAAAGACACAAACATATTAGTATGACACAAAAGTGAACTAAAAAAATAATTAATATATATTCACAAAATCCAAATTATGTACAACCAACCAATCCTCTGTTCAAAATCTCCACACAGAGACTGTTCAAAATCTCCGTAATCATGTCCTTCTCGTTCTTCTGGAGTTTCATAGCCGCTATCTTTTTTCTAATTTCCATGAGCCCAAAGATTGGTAGCCAATTCTCTCCTGAATTCCAATGTTTGACTTTGATTAAAGTTGAAGACATCGTCTCTCATCAAACGCATATCCATAAACTTAAGAGCAAATATACCACAATCAACACTGCAAAAAATACATGAAAAAGAAATTAAAGAATAGTTAAGACAAGGGAAAAAAATAATAAACATAAGATGCATCGTAAAATATATGTGAAACACATACCTGTTAGTCTGTTCTGGTGTGTGCATACACTTAATTTTAAATTCTTCCACAGGACTGTCCCCATAATATTTGTTAAGTTCCCCAAAATTCAAGAATTTCAGACAGTGTGGAATCAACCGGGCATAAATTTTGATATGTTCAATCGCACGCTTGTAAGTTGCACTTCCCATGGAATCATACATATATATAATTTTATCTTCAAAGTCGAGATATCCAAAAAAGTAGTGCGTAGATATATGGCCCTCCCTTGGCTTAAGTCGAAATGGAAAGAATACTTTTTTGGCAGCTGCCCATGAGATACCACACGAAAGGTCAAGGCCTTTTACGTAGTTGGCGATCTTTTCATTGGTTGATTCTTCCTCATACCAACAAAAGTCTGTAAGTGGCTTGATAACCGCTTCTTCTTCTTCTTCTTTTTAAACTGTTCTTTGGATATCATCTTTTTCTTTGATTTGCTCTTAAGAATCTGCATTCTCTTTTGCTTCCTTTTCTCAATTATCGTCAACTTTTCTTCCGAAGGATGAACACTATCCAGGATAGTCATATATTGATCGAACAGTAAGTCTGTTACTGCACATTTTACTTTTGAATAACGTGAAAGGTGATAGCAATATTTTTTGCGCAAGTAATATATGCCCACGTCAATATGCTACAAATTGACAATGAAAAATGATAACATGTGAAATTACCACTATGAAGTTTAGAAAAAACAGCATGAAAAAAACTTAAGCATATTCAGTTTTAGCAAATAAGCTAAAAAACTTCAGCAGATTACTATGAATAAAGGTATACTACAAAAAATAAACTGAACTTTTGGGAAATACAGTTGAAAACCAATTCAAAAAACAAACTTAATAACTTACTTCATCCGCAAGATCAGAGTCAGGATCCACAAGCTCGGTAAAGAATGATTTTTGAATATCAATTCCAGCTAATCCGAATAGATTGGAATCATATTCATTGGCATCCATCTCCAAACATTTTTCAAATCTTTGCATCAATTCGCTGTCTTGAGAAACATAATGGAAGGGACACCTTCTTCTATTCTTTTCTACTATCCAATNACTATAGCCATCGTGGCGGATGCTTGACCAATTCCCTGATGTTCACGGCGTTCTTCTGTCTCTTCACGAACAACAATAGCAGTAGAATTACCTTCTAAATCAGCCCCTTGTGTACTACCAAGTCAAAATGAACATATATTGAAGTTGGGGATATCACTTGTATCACACATAGGAGAACTAGAAATCTTCCTTCTCTTAGGTTTTGGAAGCAGTTCTGATGCATCAGATGAGATCTGCAAAAGCAAGGAAAATATAAACATAAATAAAATTAATTGTGATGACCCGACCCGTCGTCTCAAGTGTTATTGCTCCGTTTCCCCCATTTCTTGCTTCTTCATATTTCGTTATCGATATGTGGTGTGTTAGAGTTGATTTGGATTGATTTTGATAAGAAATGAGGCACTTAGTCTCTTTAAGAAAGGTTAGTTTGGAAAAGTCAACCGGATGTTGACTTGTGAGTTAGAGGGCTCGGAATTGATTTCCGATGATTTGGTTAGCTTCGGGGGATGATTTGTGACTTAGGAGTGCGATCGGAATTGATTTTGGAGGTCCAGTGTAGAATTAGGCTTGAATTGGCGAAGTTTGAATTTTGGCAAATTCCGGTTGATAGGTGAGATTTTGATCCGGGGATCGATTCCGAGGGTTGCAGTAGCTTCGTTAGGTAATTTTGGATGTGCGGGTAAAATTTCAGGTCATTTGGAGGTGTTTTGGTCGGGTTTTTAATCGAATGTGTGTTTCGGAAGTTTTGAAGAAACTTAGGCTTCAATCCGATGTGAAATGGTAATTTTAGTATTTTTTTGATGTGTTTTGATGATTGGAACAAGTTCGTATGATATTTTGGGGTATGTTGGTGTTTTTGGTTGAGGTCTCGGGGGTCTCGGGGTGATTCCGGGTGGCTAAACGGATCATTTTTGGACTTGAGGAATTGCTGGTTTTTCTAGTTGTGGTGTTGCAGAAAGTCCCTTCTTCGCGTTCGCGTGTGTGTGTCGCGAACGCGTAGGGAAAAGTGGCGAGTCCTGGAAAGTGTTCATCGCATTCGCGTTGGGGCCACGCGTTTGCGTAGGTTGAGTTCCTGGTGTTTCGCGTTCGCGTTTGGGAGCATCGCGTTCGCGTAGAGGTAAGTAGAGGGGCCAGCCTATGTGTGCTTCGCGTTCGCGTTTATGCGGTCGCGTTCGCGTAGGTTTGGGGCCCAAGACTTCGCGTTCGCGGGGGAACAGACACGTTCGCGAAGGGCAATTTTGGTTAGAAGAAGTCATGCATCGCGAACGCGAGTGTGGTCTCGCGTTCGCATAAAAGGAAACTGGGCATCAGAAGGGTTATTAATTGATATTTCATCCGCGAGCCTATGTTATTTTTCCTCCATTGTTGAGCGATTTTGATAGCCTTGAGGCGATTTTGAAGAGGGAATCAAGGGATAATGATTAGAGGTAAGTTCCTTGGCCTAATTATTCAATTTTATGGTAGAATTGACATGGAAATTGGTTGAAATTCATTAAAAAGGGGTAAAGCTAGGGCTTGAGTTTTAATATTTTAAATTGGGATTTGATAGGTCATTTGAGCTCGGATTTGGGACTTCTTGGTATGTATGGACTCGTGGCGAGACGAGGAATCTGGTAATGAGTTTTGTAATTTTTCGAGGAGCGGGCCCGAGGCTCGGGTTTCGTTAGTTTCGGGATTTTTGCTACATTTCGATTGTTTTCGATTGAGTATTGTTCCCTTGGCATATTGTAATGTATTCGCTTTGATTTTGGTTAGTTTCGACACGCGTGGAGGCCAATTTGAGGGGAAAAGGCGTCGCGAGCGAGGAATTTTACCGGTTTGAGGTGAGTAATACTTGTAAATGATATCCTGAGGGTTTGAAACTATGGATTTGCACATCATAGTGCTGTATTGAGGTGACTTGCACGCCGGATATGAGCGTGGGTAGAGCACCGTTGGGGGACTGTGATTTGGTCCGTCCCGGTTGTTGATTTTTATCGCGTATTTGACTGAGATTATTTGTTATCGTCATAATTTGGGCTGATTGCCATGTTTGGGTCTTCGTGCCAACTATGTGAATCCTTCGGGGATTGGTATCACTGTTTTTGCATTACTTGCATATTATTTGATCTCGGTCCAAGGTCTTAATACTATTTTGCAAACTCAACCATTTTCCTAAGATTTGAAAACTTAAACAATATTTTATTGACGTTTTGAGCTGAGGACTATCATGTTAACATTGCCCAAGTGCCTTATGTACATTTCTGGATTGAGCATGGATTGGGCTGCGCGCCGCAGCAGTGTTATAGTAATTTCTGAATATATGGATGGCTCGGACTGCACGCCGCAGCGATGACATATTGATATTGAGGCCGAGAGCCTGTTTGAAGCCAAGACATGGCTGATATTGTGCTTGGGCTGTAGGAGCCCCTTCGGAGTCTGTACACATCCCCAGTGAGTGCCGTCGACGTTTAATGGATCGGACTGCACGCCGCAGTGGGTACCGGAGTGTACCGTCATATGCAATGCATAACATTCATGCTTTTGTGCATTTTTCGTCGTTGTGTTATTTCTTGAAATATTTATTTGCTATTCTGATATTGTCTGATCACTTTTAAAGAGAATAAAATTGAGACAGTGGTAACAGTGACACTGTATGATATAAACATGTCAGGTAACAATGGCTGACCAGGAACAAGAAAATTGCCTGTAGGGCGAGTTTATGAGCTCAACTATGCATACTTGTTTGTGCCCGAGGGGCTGACTTTTGTGCTGACTTGCACTACTTGTTCCACATTTAATTACTTAACTGTTGGGAAAAGATATTCTCAAAAAGAGGTTTTGAACTGAGTCAAGATATTTTCTAGAGGATTTTGTTACGTTTTCCCTATTTTCTCAATGGTTACACTGTGCCATATAGCATGTTGATTTGCTTTACGTGGTTTATTGCTGCTCGGTTATTATTTACCCTTATTACTCACTGAGTTGGAGTACTCAATTTACTCTCTGCACCTCGTGTGCAGATGCAGGTACTTGACCACCCGGTAGCGGGTTTTGAGCTGATTGAAGATTTGTTATCATAGCGGAGCAAGGTGACCGCTAGCGTCCGCGGCACCAGATCTTCTCTCTTATTTTATGTTGTTCATGTTACTTTCAGATTTTGTTTCTATTTCTGGACTTGTAGTACTTTAGTGAACTCTGTAGTAGCTCATGACTAGTGACACCCCGATGTCGGACTGTGACGGGATGGTTCCGTGTTGTTATCGCTGTTTTTCGCGCTTTTGATTATGCTAATCATGTTTTAGCTTTATAAATATTAAATAATTATTAAGAGAAGTATTGTTAATCTGTTAGTTGGTCTTGTCTTCATGAGAGGCTCCATCACGACCGGGTTCGGGTTTTGGGGTCGTGACACTGATAAAGAACACACATTAGGCAAAAAAAAAGCCAGTAATCGAATTGTAGAAAATAATTACCTGGTCTAAGTGTTGCGACACAGATGGTGTTTTCATTCCAACAGATCCTGCATCTTCATGCAAAAAAAAAAATTAATAAATAATACTCACTAAATTTTATAAAATAATACCAAAATACTTCACACCTGTCTGTGACTTAACATGTGTTAATATATGTATTTCTCCTTTTTTATATTCCTCCATAATCACTGCCAATTCTTTTTGACCTGCCTCCAATAATTCTGAAAAATCATTCAAAAACATAAAAAAGAAAATAAAATATATAAAATTTCAAAATGTAAAAAAATATACTTCGATCAAATATAATAAAATCATGATCTATAGAATACCTTCACGTTTGTTAACCGCTGTGGTTTCCCCATGCTGCATGTCTTTCTCAATATCAGCATTTCCAGCATCATTAAACTTTGAAGCAACGTCGACCACCATTCCAGTATTCTCTGGAAGGGTTTTCTTAACTTTAGCTTCATTCAATTCAACATCATCAGAGAGTTTTTGAGTTGTGGCAATTGAAGCACAACTAGTTTCAACTTCCACTGCATATTCATAAAAGAGGGGGAATAGATCACCTAATCTTTCTATATATAAAACACAAAAAAAAAATTTATACCTGTAGTGAAAATTACAATACAGGATATTATAACAAAAAACAATTAAAACTTAAAATCTAACAAGGCTGAAGTTAGCCAGTCACAAACAAAAACTTCAACACTTACAAAAAACACTTCAGCTCTTCGACAGTTATAAAAAAAAACTTCAGCTCTACAGCTGAAGTTCGACAGTTATAAAAAATAACTTCAGCTCTTGAGCTGAAGTTCGACAGTTATAAAAAAAATTTCAGCTCTATAGTTGAAAGTTCACCAGTTACAAAACCAAAACATTCACCAAAAAACATGTTTTGTACTTTATACCTGTAGTAACAATTTTCTGTGTAGCACCACCTAGAAGTTCATTGCAAATCGCTATTACTCCTGCATAGCGATCGTCTTTCAGATTTGAACTACCAATAGGTGCTTGATCACTTTCCGAAGCACAACTCGGTGCATGTTTTTCAATGCCAACAACTTGATCATCTGCACCTTTCTCTCCACCTTGATGTCGAACAAGTTCAACGGCTCCAACAACATCTTCATTATATGTTGCATTATCATATGCGATATTAGGCAATGCATCATGAGCAGTATGTTCTTCAGTCTCGACAACTTGATTATGAGCACCTTCCTCGCTTCCAATATTCTCAGTTGATAAATGTACTTCATTATTTACATATCTGCTCAATCTATCAGGACTGGAACGTTGTTCTTCAACTTGTTCTTCAACATTTTGATCGCCTTCAAAAGCCAATGGATCTTTGCAAAATTCATTCATCTTGTCATATTCTCGATCCATTCCATTTGATTTGTTGACAATCGTAAACAACTTCTCAAACTTCTCATCAAAATATTCCTAGAAAAAAAATTACTAAAAATGATTAATCTGAAATAAAATCAGCACAAATAAAAAGACTTCTCTATAAATTAGCTTACCTTCACTTTTAGAAAAGCCGCATCCACAATAGCAGTTCGCTCCTCCTTTTTAAACTTATCAAAAACTTCATTCACGATTGTGCTTATTTCTTTTTCATTTTGCCTTTGAACCTACGTTGTTAACCTCTACAATAGATAACACAACAAAAATTAAGATATAGAAGAAAACTTCAGCTCAAAAAATATGTTGTACTTTTACAAAAATAAACCCAAAAAACTTCAGATAAAAACTTACGGAGCATATTTTATCAAGTAATTCATCTTCATCAAAGTCAGATGTAGACGAAGTAGAACAACTCTTGGTATGAGATGCTTCGCCAATAAAAGGAGTTTGATTCAGTTCTTTTGATTGATTCCGACTACGTGGTAATTCACCAATGTCATGAGTTTGATTCACTTCTTTTGATCGACTCTTTGTAGGTGGTGATTTACCAATGACAGGATTTCGATTCAATTCGTTTGGTCGACTCAGAGTAAGTGGTGATTTACCGGTTGAAGGAACTGCATTATCTACATTTGAACGAATCCGGCTGTATGGTAATTTCCTAATTAAAGGCATTGAATTCAATTCCTCTTCTGTAGGAATTATATCCAATACCCTAAAGTCGCGATATCTCTGTTTAATACAAAAAAGTATATTATGAGAAGAAAAAAACTAATACATCAGCATATTATTACAAAATAAAAAGTAACTTACTTCATGAGTTTTGAACATATAATAAAGTTCAGGAAATTTAGGCTCTCCCACGCATACATAACGTAACATCCTAGGGATCTGAGGCATATCAAGGTACTCATCCTCTGCTACATACCGCTTCCGAATATCTGGGAATCACTCATAGAACCAAACACATAACGGATATGGAAATCCAGTAAGTTTATACTCAGTTGCATGATGTTTGTTTTGCTTGTCCAATGCATGTTTCAATGAATAAATGAGCTTCTCATAAGCCACATTACCCCCGGGATATTCAACACAAGCCTTCTCGTCCTCAACGATAGATACATACTCCTCATTCACACATGAATCGTTATTTTTCCCAAATAGAATAGACTCTACAATAAGAATTTTCACAAGTGTAACTGCATCTTCGTCATTCTCGCATACGTGTAGATAATTCAGAACATTCTTTGGAATTGCATTGCGAGTCATAAAACCTCGAATATCCTTCAGATACACACCCTTGGACTTACCAAAATACCGGTTTAGAACAGTGCACTTCGATTAAATGGTTTATCAATATTATGTGCTGTTATCGGCAAACCACACATAATGTAAAAGTCTTCAAGGGTGAAGGAAATATCATGCCCAAATATCTTGAAACTAATAGAGTCTCGATCATTCGTGAATATTCGAGAAAGACACAGACAATGAACCAACTTCATGCTGCATTTGATATTCTCCATAGCAATAATGTATTTAAATGGACTATTACTAAGCTTAGCCTGTTGTGCAGGAGTCAAGAAAGATGCAATTAAACTCTTCAAATCATGGTTCCCCTTCCAGTAACCCTTAAAGTTAAACCAATCTATAAACTCAAAATATCTTTGTCCTGGTTTTGTAGGTAAAGGCTGAGGGACATAAGGACATGGGACTACTACAGGTAGTCTAGGTTCTTTAGGTGCTTTGCCTTCTTTAGCTACTTTAGGATCTTTAGGTGCTTTAGGAGCCATCTGTCAAAAAAAAGTAAAAGATACAAATAATAACATCAGGTCATTATCAAAAAGATCATTTAAAACTTCAACACCTAAGAAGGCTTAAGTTCGACAGGTATAAAACAAAAACTTCAACTGAAGGTTTTAATTTATTACTTAAAACTACAGAAGGAGCATGGCTAAATTAAAAAATGATATTGCACTAAAAAAACTTCGGCCAAGCAGCTGAAGTTTTTTTGTTGTTACTCAAAAACTTCAGCAGGAGGCTGAAGTTTTCCACATACGCTGGCTAAATTAAAAAAATGATATTGCACTAAAAAAAACTTCGGCCAAGCAGCTGAAATTTTTTTGTTATTACTCAAAAACTTCAGCATGAGGCTGAAGTTTTCCACATACACTGTCTAAATTAAAAAAATCATATTGCACTAAGAAAACTTCGGCCTAACAGCTAAAGTTTTTTTCTTATTACTCAAAAACTTCAGCAGGAGCCTGAAGTTTTCCTCCTACACTGGTTAAATTAAAAAAATAATATTGCACTAAAAAAACTTCGGCCAAACAGCTGATGTTTTTTTGTTATTACTCAAAAACTTCAGCAAGAGACTGAAGTTTTCCACATACACTGGCTAAATTAAAAAAATCATACTTCACTAAAAGAACTTCGGCCTAACAGCTGAAGTTTTTTATTTATTACTTAAAAACTTCAGGCAGTTTTCCTCCTACACTGGTTAATATAAAAATGATATTGCACTAAAAAAATTTCAGCCAAGCAACTGAAGTTTTTTTGTTATTACTCAAAAACTTCAGCAGGAGGCTGAAGTTTTCCACATACACTGGCTAAATTAAAAAAATGATATTGCACTAAAAAAACTTCGGCCAAGCAGCTAAAGTTATTTTGTTATTACTCAAAAACTTCAGCAGGAGGCTGAAGTTTTACACATTCATGCTAAATTAAAAAAATCATATTGCACTAAAAAAACTTCGGCCTAACAGCTGATGTTTTTTATTTATTACTTGAAAACTTCAGAAGGAGCCTGAAGTTTTCCTCCTACACTGGCTAATTTAAAAAAATCATAATGCATTAAAAAAAACTTCGGGCAACCAGCTGAAGTTATATACTTCATCCTACTGAAGTTTTTTAGTTCATTTCTAAATCTTCAGCACTTACCTGCTGAAGTATTTTTCCCCTGCATTTATGAATCACCATGATAAAAAGACTTCAGCTAATATGCTGAAGTGATTAAGGTTATCTCTAAAAACTTTAGCAATTATAAGCTGAAGTCTTCTTTGCAGAATTGATTAATTATGTGATACATATTTTTCCAAAAAAACTTCAGCAGAAGATGCCTAAGTGATTTAGTTTTTTTGTAAAAACTTCGGCCAAGCAGCTGAAGTTATTTTGTTACTACACTGGCTAAATTAAAAAAAATCATATTGCACTAAAAGAACTTCGGCCTAACAGCTGAAGTTTTTTATTTATTACTTAAAAACTTCAGGCAGTTTTCCTCCTACACTAGTTAAATTAAAAAATGATATTGCACTAAAAAAACTTCGGCGAAGCAGCTGAAGTTTTTTTGTTATTACTTAAAAACTTCAGCAGGAGGCTGAAGTTTTCCACATACACTGGCTAAATTAAAAAATCATATTGTACTAAAAACTTCGGCAAGCACAAAACATTCAGCCAAAAAACTAAAACACAAATTCAAATCCAAAAATAATGCCAAAACATGAAAAAAACTTCAGCTCATATCCTAAAGTATCATTATCATCTGTTTAACTCTGAAATTTTTTAAAAATTTGAACGTCGAATCACAGAAGAATTTATAGAAATTATATTAACAACATGAACAACCTATCAAACTAAACCCTATCATAAATACATGAATATCAAAACCCAAAACCAGAAATTAAATCATAAAACAAAACCCAGAAAGTTAATGCAATGTACCTGTGATTAAATCGTAATATGGGAACAACGACGACTAGCAGTCGAAAATTCGAAAGAACGACGAAAACCGTTTGATTTCTGAGAAGAGCAAATCGAAAAACGCGAATAACGAGAGAGAGAAATAGTAGAGCACTAGCGTATACTTGGAGAGAAAGTAGTCTTTTAATAAAAAAAGGTAAAATAGTCTTTTCAAATGGCTTTTAACAAAAAAGTGGGCATGGATGCAAACAGAAACACAAAGCGGATACAGATTAAAAGGGGCGCCCCCGTGCAATTTCTACCTTACTAGTATAATTAATATTTGATGGACCGCACATCAAACTGTGACATGGAATCTAACCATTCAATTGTCGCTCATCCAAACACAAAGCAACATACAGAAAAGTAAATGAAAATACAAAGCCCATAAATCAACGATTTCTCATCCGGCTACCACCTAACAAATAGGTCTAGAGATTTCATGATACCATGCCCATTCTGTAATTTATTGATTTTTTTTACATATATATATATATATATATATATATATATATATATATATATATATATATATATATATATATATATTACATTCTTACTCCTTATTTTACCAGGAAAACTTATTGCCGACACTGAATGATCTAATGCCTAGCAAAATGAATAGATAAATTACATGAGTTCAGAAAAGGAAAAAGATGGGAAAAAAAAATGTCCTTAACAGCCTATTGCATTGGAAGAGCCACTAAATGGTTTTCTAGAACAAAGACCGGCATGTTATGAATTCGGGCCACGATTTCTGCCAACAAAAAAGAATATGGCCCACAAATAAGGGTGCATGTAAAGACTTAATTAACTAAATAAAACCGTTTATTCTCTAATAATTCAGACTTATGGATGGAGGTAATGGCATTTCAATACAAGTAAACAGGAATCAGAAAGAATTTTCACCAGCTTGGCCGTTATGCTTAGTTGATTCAAGAACTGGAATTATTGATCTCAAAATGCTGACAGAATCAGCCTCCAAGCTTGGGCCATTACTCATTACAGATTGCATTCTATTACTCTGATAATTAAAGTTCTTTTTCTCAGCGGACCCTCCCAAACATCTTATCAAGAACTGCTGCCGACGGATGACAGCTGCAGAGAAAGCCAGCTTCAAATTATCTGCCAATGGAAGTTCAATTAATATCATACCATCTAGAGGTAATATTCATTTAATTATTATACAATCCAAAAATTTATCATCTTTGAGGCATTAAACCCCAAGCTCTAAAAACGATGAGGTTATAGAAGCAATATTCTTGCATTTATTACTATTCCGGCCTCTCTACCCTTCTCCAATGAAAAACCACGCTTTTTGTTTGAATTAGGATTTGAGAACTTGTGATGTGAGCCGAACCCACACATCACGTGTTGTACTCTTACCACTAGACCGAAGCCCCGCAAGCATATCCTCTTTGTCAAAACAATTACATTATTTGCTAATTTGAATGAAACTTGACTTCTAAGTTGTTTTCCAAAAATTGACGAAATAAAATGAAAAAGATTCCAATTTCATGCCTCAATCCAAACTAGTCGGTGTCAGCTATATGAATGTTCAATATCCATTCTGCTCTATTCGGGTCCATCTCATTCCATTTCTAGAAAATTTGAAAAAAATATGCATTCGAAACATTGAAGCGCGCTTTTCAGTTGCTACATGAATAGTATGTGAAAACGGTAATTGATATTGATTACTCTACTTGAAAGATTGAGAATTGATGGTAAATATGAAATGGGTTATGTGTACTTACCTTTGACCAAAAGCTGCAACCTTTTTCTGAGCTTCAGCAAAAGTGTTCTTATGTGGAAACTTTGATGGCTTTGGTTTTATAGTTAAATCCCATTCAGCCCCTAATAAGATATAAAACTTCTAATTATATCCCTCTAAAATTCTCACTAAGAGGGATTGCCCCTTTATCTTTTTCGTTTGTGAAGAGTCTGTAGATGGAGTGGGGTTTTCTGTTTTTTCCCTTTTTTTCCCTCCTATCCTCAAGCACATTGTAACTTCCTTGTTATAGTGCAGTGAGATTTATATATTCAAAAAATTATTTTAATAATGAATATAATTGGTCAACTAATTTGTGTCTCAATTTTTTAAGTTTAAAATAGTTAAGAGATCTTCTCACGAAGAGTGACAATTTCTTATTGGTAGCAAATTCTACTTCGTATAATTAATACTAGATGATTGGTGTCAGTTCTATGCACGGGCGCGAGGGACTTGAAATTTTATTTGCTTTAAGTGGATATAATTCGTGGTAAACATTCTGAACATGTTGCGATTTACAATAACAATTGTATCACATATATACAAAGACAATTAATTAAATACAAAAACCAATATATTATCAATTCATCAACTACTCTTCTGTTTATCGACTCAAAGAATAAAATTGATGTCAAGTGTTTCCCATATATAAATAAAAAATCAATGTTAGACACTTGGACAATATTTTGTTACCATTAATGTGCAATCACAGACTTGCATATATAACAACCTCACACATAGTGCTTGGTCTTCTACATAGCAATTGGTCTTCTACGATCCGGCCATCAAGCTACTGCAGTCCCTATCCTCCATTCAGACTTGGGTTGACTATATTTCGTGAAGCCCACATCAACTTTCTCTTACCAAGAGACTTAGAAAATGGGGAACAACATTGTGAGCTTGATCTAACAGACATATTAACCTGAAAACAAAAAAAATAAAATAGAAATACACTTGCAAATATGTGAAGAAATAGATAAAATAAGAGTTGGATGACCAGTGAATTACACATATTATACAAAAGGAGATTTCCTAACCTAGTTCATCTGTCTTAAGCCCTTGGTTTCTTCAACATGGACCATTTGAAATAAAAGTTCTCACAGCCTATACACATATTATACAGAAAGAGAATTCTAGTTCCTCTGTGCAAAGCCCTTGCCTTCTCTGACGCAGACCATTTTAGACAAAGGTTCTCACAGCCCATATAGACCTTACGCTATCAGAAATTTATACTTACGTAATATCATTAATAATCAAGGTAAACCGTCCAAAGGATTTAGTTATTTTTAAGTATTCCTAATATTCCTTAGAGAAGATACCCAAATAAAGCAACAGAAATCCAAATATACATGTTATGAACTTCTCAAAGAACACAATTACAAATAGGAATTATGATTGTTATTTCATTAATTGAAACCCATTACATAGAATTAGAGAATAAAAAGATAAGACTTTAACATAAACGAGGACAGTAACAGAAAGAAGGGATAAGGGGGAGGCAGATTCACGGAAGAAAAAGAGATGAGGGATAGAAAAAGAGATGAGGGTTACTAACAATCTTCGGCATCCCTCTAGAATGCAATGAACCTATTATTTATCTCCTAATTCCTTAGTCTGTCACGTGCAGTGCACATGCTCCGTTTTCAGCCAGGATCCCATACGTAATTTGCCAAAAGCCCAAATGTAGCATCGTGGCTATTTTGATTCATAACAATACCCCCGTCCTCAATAAAAACCTTGCCCTCAAGGTTCGAGTTAGGAATTCCTTCTAACCACATTACAACTAGATCATATAAACTAAACCCGTTGTCTACATCTGAACCAACCACAAGAATTCCAAGGCTTAAAGCTTGAAATGACCCTATAGAAATGGCATCATTGAAATAATATGCTTGGGAAGTATCAGGAACCCAAGATAACTAAATGACATGATTTCCATCTCTAAGTGCACCAGTGAATGCAGCCAGCAAACCTATATTATAGGAACCAAAACACCAACAAGTTTCGTACATCACAACTTTGGCCAGTGGCAATATATAATCAGACACTTTTCTGCTTAAGTTTTTCAAAAGTGAACGTGCCTCCAAAGCCCAATCTTTCCCCTTTGGCAAGAAAACTTCAAGCCCAGCCACATAATCCATACCCTCAATATTAGATGCTATCATAATGACAAATGTTACAATTTGTTGCACAGTCGGTGGATAAGAGTATGGGAAAACCGGATACGTACGCGTATGTTCCATGTCGCTCACAGGCTCAAAGTACGACATTGCAACTAAACCTCTACTCCTTTTAGAAATTTCTGTATGTGGGTCTGATGCAGAACTTAAAGGATCATTAGGAAGAGTTGTACAACCAGAATTAACCTTAAAATCATGCCGAGCGTCGAACCACTTAAAAAATTGTATGCCCAAGCCATGTTTCTCAACAGTAAGACTTACTGTCTCTCCATTCCAATTCCCTAAAAATACCTCATTAGAAAAAACAATAATCACAGTTTCTATCATTTGGTCGAACAAATTGAGCACACAACATGTTAAACTATGCATTATAAAACCAATAACTGGTGTAGTCTAAGTCACAGACGCTTCTGTTTCCTTCAGTGTTCGAGCCAAGGAATCGTCACATGCTCCATAAAAATAGAGCCAAACACTAGGAGCATCATCCAAACAAAAACAAAGTGGCAAATACCTTAAATTTGTTTGTGGAACCAAATCGTTTATGCCACTACCAATGCCTTCAGCAAGTCTAGAAACCATGTCGAAAGAACGAACAATAAAATATCTCTAGCACAGTGTCGATCATCAAAAGCAACTCCCAACAGAACATATTGGCGAACATTGTATGTATTTCGGAATTGAAATTTCAAAGGTGCGATGCAAGAATTCCACACGGTGAATGTCACAAACTTATCACGTTCAAAGTTGCTCGAGGCACTACATAAAACACAATTTTTTGTAACTCTAAGAAATGTTGTAAGCAAACTAGAGCCAGGATCAAAGGGAAAGTCTAATTCGACTTGACCAGGTAGATATCGATGCCAAGGTAAGACAAGATCAGCACGACCAAGGTCACTTGAGTGACTAAATGTACCTCTATTTAGAAGTTAGTTGTAAGTGCCAGCAAAAAGCATACAAGACATCGCCTCCAAGTTTTGGGCTAGCCCAAGTATGTATCGATCAGCAATCATGACGAGGTTACTAGAAATAGAGAATGCAGAATCGACCCATAGTGGAGCCTTCTTCATGATTGCAGTAACAAATTTCTCTTTATTATCCTTCTATTCATTTTCCACAACATTAGTATTATCGTTTGCCGCATCAGTCGGAGCGACATGATTCATCAAATCATTAAGGAAATGGGTCTCTGTTGTTAGAGTAAGCTCCTTCGGTGGCTCCTGTCTGGCGTTCAGCTCTTGAATAGCATCTTCAGACCCATTGGACAATTCATCGAACATCTTGCGCGCTTCATTATTGCTGTTGTATTCAGACGATGTAACCAAGTATTGTGGAAAAAGGGATTCGACTTCCTCTTTGTCCTCATCCAAAACTGAGCTGCAGGTCTCCTCAGGTGTTGTTAGCATTGTTTCAGTAAGTATAACAGTTGTAGTTTCCTTAGTTGGCTTTTCCGCAAACATCTTGTGAGTAATGTTCAGGTTGGTGTTCTTTGAGTGCGCATTCCAGTACTGAGGCATGTGCGGGTTAGCCATGTTGCTCCACGACAGAATAACTGCAACCCGTGTCGGATAAGCATCCACTGTGGTAAACTGCCGGAGAAAGGCTGAACGCCGATCAGGTGCATCCCGATTTCGACCTCGAAAACGAATAAACAATTTGTCCACGAAATGGTCCCAACCTGCAAGTTGTTTGTTTCGAAATAACCAATTATACCATTTCAAAGCCTCGCCATCCAAATAAAATGAAGCCCAGGACAGTTTATGCTCTGACAAAATGTTGTAGAAGGTGAAATACTTCTCTGCCTGAAGAACCTAACCCAGAGGATTCTCACCGCTAAAACGACTCATTACTGGGGCTTGAGATAGATCCACCATGGTAGATGGACTCAATGAAAGCACCAATGTTATGAACTTCTCAAAAACACAATTACAAATAGGAATTATGATTGTTATTTCATTAATGGAAACCCATTACATAGAATTAGAGAATAAAAAGATAAGACTTTAACATAAACGAGGACAGTAACAGAAAGAAGGGATAAGGGGGAGGCAGATTCACAGAAGAAAAAGAGATGAGGGATAGATAGACCAGAGAGAGGAGAGGTTACTAACAATCTTCGGCATCCCTCTAGAATGCAATGAACCTATTATTTATCTCCTGATTCCTTAGTCTCTGTCACGTGCAGTGCACATGCTCCGTTTTCAGCCAGGGTCCCGTACGTAATTTGCCAAAAGCCAAAATGTAGCATCGTGGCTATTTTGATTCATAACTATACATGAAGTAGTAATTTGCTATGAAACCAGACCAAGAGACAATCAGCTATTGAGGTCCAACAAATCAAGCATGTAGTAGTTTGTTATCTTGCTATGTAAATAAAACTTCCATCATACTTGTCTAATGTTGTGAATCGAATTCTTTTGATTTTAATAAATGAACAAATAGAAAATTCAGCCAACAAAGAGATTGCATCTTGTCCTTGCCCTGGATAGTGATTGTATACTTTCATCAGCCTTTTAAAGTCATCGTGTAATATTTAATTGGCTTTTATAGGAAAGGCAAGTGGAATTAATATGAATAGCATCACAAATCAAGTTTTTACCTCCAACCTCATTAAGGATTCTATTCCTTCGAAATATATAAATACTTTATATTGATAGCATCCTAAGAAGCTCAACCCTATTCAAGGTCAAGGATGAAGCATTGCAATCTCAAAGAGGGTTTTTAACAAGATGTCAAGCTAAAGAATTTCAAAACACGATCATTAGACTTCAAGTGCAAATAAAGAGGCTTTTAATTGTCGAGAAAGAGCTCCAGCCCAAAGGAGAAGAATTGTCTAAATTTTTCAATTGTTTTTATGGTCCAAATTTATGTCCAAGAGGAGGAAGATTGGTTCACCCAAATCAACCCTTGAAGTCCACCAAGATGGCTCAAAATGAGCTTAAAAGAAGTCCAAAATGAGGTATTACAAAAGGAGCCCAATTGGAGTCCAAACAAATGGCCCAAACTAATTGTTTTAAGGCCCAAATCCGCCCCAAAGGGTCTTGGCCACCCCTCACCTAATTTTATGACTTTTCTTACTCTTTAGCAACCACCCTACCTAATTGTAATGATTTTGTTTTCTATAACAACCACCCCACCTAGTTTTAAAAGGAAATTTTATGCCTTTGTATTCCTTCTTCTCATCCATAAGACACAACATTATTGATTAAGTATATCATACGTTAAGAGTTCTTTTGAACCTTTGTTACTTGTGCTTTTAGATTTATTTTTCAACCTTTACTAGTTCATAGTTCAAGGTAGTAAGATTACTTCTCTTTTATGATATCTTTGATTTCTTTGTGGTATTTTTAGAAGGCGATTAATACTAGTTATTAATTGTTGTCTCAAGTTATTCGTAAAGCGGTCAAGATCCGAATCTATTGTTTTGGTTTGTTTTTTAAGTAAAGACGTTTGATTTGTTCCATAAATCAAGACGTTATTACTTTGATCTTGTCAAGACTATAGAACTTGCGTTCTTGGAAGTTCTTGGAATTCTTTCCTTGAATCTTTCCCATATCCTTTATTTTCATTTCTTTAATTCTAGTTGTTCAATTCCTTATTGTTATTGCTTCCGCATTTACTTCTCAAATTCTTACTCTAGTTTGAATTCCCGACCTAGTTGTTATCATATACCTTTATACTGCGATTATTTGCATCATCACAAAAATCTGCAACTTTAATTAGAACTATTTGTCAACAGTACCCCATGGCAAATAACTTACCAACAAACTCTAATTTACCATAATATATTCGCAGTTATGTTAATCGCATAAATGTATTGCCCAGAACTATGCTTCACCACCCAAAAGAAGCAGAATATAAACCATGACATTTGTATCTTTCTACCAAAGACCACTGGTTACAAATTTGTCTATCTGGGATATATCGACGGCCTTAACATCTAGAACATTCTAAATACACAGGGTCACATTGGTTGTGTGTGTATTTAAGCTTCACTTTGTTTCTTAAACTCGCTTGTGATATCTAAAAACCTTAATATATGAAATAGGACATAGTGAGAGACATAGATTCATCCTAATTAGTATCAATAAGTTCTTCTGTTATGAATCCGGGATAAGTACAGAATCTACAAATTCTCAATATAATGCTTGCAAACTACAGAATGTACCAGATTCTGTTTCAAATCTTCGCTGATTCTTAATATTCCCCTGTAGTTGGACATACATATAGCATGCTTCAAGCTTGTTGCAAATATTACTAATTTTGGAGCCTCAAATAATTGTAAGGACATGGGCATATTCAAGAAAATAAATTTTTGAAACTTGAAAACTGACAATTACCTGGGTAGTTTTGCTATTACTTATAATTTACTCTTTAAATTTTGTTTAATAAGTATCTCTTTGTGCCTCATTAATCTTTGGTCGTCACCATCAGTGAGAGTAATCACTACTAGAAATTCGGGTTTTAGCGACCACGAAAAGCGATCAAAGTTGATTACTTATTGGCCAAAAAGCGACCAAATAGGCCTGGCCGATCTTAAAGCTGGTCCCTTTACCTTAGGGACCAAAGTAGGTCGCTAATTAGCGACTAACTTTGGTCTCTCGGGTAAAAGGACCAAATTTTCCAGGTAAAGAGTATAGCGACAAACTTTGGTCGCTATAATATTTTAATATTATAATTTTAGCGACCAAAGTTGGTCTCTTTCTGTAAATTACGTTATTTATTTATTTATTATTAATCATAAAATAACGACCAACTTTGGTCTGTAAATAAAATATTATACTTTAAAATTTAGAAAATAGAGACCAAAGTTGGTCGCTTTACTATAAATTTTTTTAATTTTTTTTAAAATAATCGACCAAAGTTGGTCGCTAACTTCAAGAATTAATTTTTTTTAGTAATAGGCGACCAACTTTGGTTGCTACATTCCCAGAAATTATTATTTTATTAATAGTATAGCGACCAAAGTTGGTCGCTTTTTTTGAAATCTGGGTTAAATAGCGACCAACCTTGGTTTTCCCAGAAAATTATTTTTTTAATTGAAAAGCGACCAAATGGCAACAGCGACCAAATGTCAACCAAAGTTGGTCGCTTTTCTTGGTATATTGCTGGCAGGAACTGCCTGTTTTGGCAGCTACACCACCTGCTGTGATGACCCGACCCGTCGTCTCATGTGTTGTTGCTCCGTTTTCCCCTTTTATTGCTTCTTTATATTTCATTATCGGTATGTGGTGTGTGAGAGTTGATTTGGAATGGTTTTGATAAGAAATGAGGCACTTAGTCTCTTTAAGGAAGGCCTAAGTTGGAAAAGTCAACCGGACATTGACTTATAAGTTATAGGGCTCGAATGTGAATTCTGGTGATTTAGTTAGCTTCGGGGGATGATTTGTGACTTAGGAGCGTGATCGGAATTAAATTTGGAGGTCCCGTGTAGAATTAGGCTTGAATTGGCGAAGTTAGTATTTTGGCGAAATCCGGTTGATAGGTGAGATTTTGATCCGAGGGTCGGAATGGGATTCCGAGAGTTGTTGTAGCTTCGTTGGGTGATTTTGGATATGTGTGCAAATTTTCAGGTCATTCGGACATCGTTTGGTTGGGTTTTCGATGAATACGTGTTTCGGAAGTTTTGAAGAAACTTAGGCTTGAATCCGATATGAATTGATGATTTAGTATTGTTTAATGTGTTTTGATGATTGGAACAAGTTTGTATGATGTTTTGGGATATGTTGGTGCCTTTGGTTGAGGTCCCGAGGGGCCTCGGGGTAATTTCGGATGGCTTAACGGAAGTTTTGAACTTGGAAGAAATTGCAGATTTTTGCCCAGCCGTTGCAGACCTTCGCGTTCGCAGCCATAGGGACGCGTTCGCGATGGGGAGTTTTGCAGACCATCGCATTCGCGAGGGCTTCTTCGCGTTCGCGTATAAGAGGCCTGGGGCCCTGGTAGTTTGTTCTTCGCGTTCGCGACACCTGGGTCGCGTTCGCGTAAGGTGAGTGACTGAAGCATCGCGTTCGCGTTTGGTTAGTCGCGTTCGCGTAAGAGGATGAGCTGGAGCATCGCGTTCGCGGACCTGGAGTCGCGTTCGCGTAAGGGGAATTATGGTCAACGGAATTTATTCTTCGCGAACGCGGGGGTGTTGACCGAGTTCGCGTAAGGTAAAATTTGGGCGTCCAGAGAGCTTTTTATATCATTTCATCCTCGAGCCAATCATTATTTTCCTCCATTGTTGACCACCTCAAGAGCTTTTTGGTAGAAATCGAAGAGGGTTTTGACGGAAATTGATTGGAGGTAAGTCTCATGACCTAGAAACGCTATTTTATTGAAGAATCAACCTTTAATTCTTGGAAAAATTGGGTAAAAATTTGAAGAACGAGGGCTTGGTTTTTTAAATGAAAATTTGGGATTCGAAAGGGCATTTGAACTCTGATTTTGGTAAATTTGATATGTACGGACTCGTAGCGAGACGAGGAATCCGGTAACGTGAGTTTTGTAATTTTTCGAGAAGCGGGCCGAGGCTCGGGTTTTGCTAGTTTCGAGATTTTTGCTATATTTTGATTGTTTTCGATTGGGTATTGTTCCATTGGCACAGTGTGATGTATTCGCTCTAATTTTGGTTAGATACGATGTGCGTGGAGGCCGATTTGAGGGGCAAAGGCATCGCGAGCTAGATATTTCGCTGGTTCGAGGTGAGTAATACTTGTAAATGATATCCTGAGGGTTTGAAACCCCGGATTTGCACATCATAGTGTCGTATCGAGGTGACTTGTACGCCGGATAGCGAGCGTGGGGTAGAGCACCGTTGGGGATTGTGACTTGATCGGTCCCGATTGATGAAATTACTACTTATTTGGCTGAAACTACTTGTTATCATCATAATTTGGATTGATTGTCATGTTTGGGCTTCGTGCCAACTATGTGAATCCTTCAGGGATTGATATCGCTGATTTCGCATTATTTTTGCATACTATTTGATCTCGGTCTAGGGTTTTTATGCGGTTTTGCAAATTCGGCCATTTTTCATGATTTGAAAACTTAAATGATATCTTACTGACGTTTTGAACTGAGAACTATTATTTGAATATTGCCCTAGTGGTGTATGTGCATTTCTGGATTGAGCATGGATCGGGCTGCGCACGCAGCAGTGTTATATGTACATTCCTGGACTGAGGATGGATCGGGCTGCACGCCGCAGCGGTGTGATATTGATATTGCGCTTGGGCTGTAGGAACCCCTTCGGAGTCTGAACCCCCACAGTGAGCGCGGATACCCAAATGGATCGGGCTGCGCACTACAGCGGTCATGCACTAATCATTGCATTCATGCATTGGTTCCAGTTTGTACTACGTGGCACGACATTCAGCACTCTCATATCATTGACATCCATGCTATTTCTTGCACTATTACCAGATACCCTGGTGTTATTTGTTAATGGAGTGTTGTGCCCGAGGTGCTGACTTATGTGCGGACTTGCACTATCTGATTATGCATTCAATTGCTTGACTGTTGGGAAAAGGATATTTTCAAAAGAGGTTTTTAACTGAGCCAGATATTTTCTAAAGGATTTTCACGGATTTACTGTTTTTCTTAAAGGGTTGCACTGCCCTATATAGCATGATGGAGCGTTTTACGTGTTTTCTTATCGCTGAGTTATTATTTACTCTTATTACTCACTGAGTTGGTGTACTCACTTTACTCCCTGCACCTCGCGTGCAGTTGCAGGTATTGTTCACCCGATAGCGGGTTATTAGCGGATTGAAGGTATTACTATTGTAGCTAAGCAAGGTGACCGCCAGCCTTCGCGGCACCGGACTTCATCTTTTGAACTCCAAATTTTATTTTGTATATATTATTGGCCCTGTAGTGGTGTTCAGTCTTCTTTAGATGCTCGTGACTTGTGACACCCCAGTCGGGCTGTGTTGGGTGGTAAATATCAGTTATTAATGCCATTAAGTCGTATTATTCATTCATTTATGTTTATTAATTGTTAAAAAGGGGCATTGTTGTTCTGTTGGTTGGCCATGTCTTCACGAGAGGCGCCATCACGATCGAGTTTGGGAATTGGGTCGTGACAAGTTGGTATCAGAGCCTAGGTTATTAGGTCTCACGAGTCATGAGCAGGTTTAGTAGAGTCTCGCGGATCGGTACAGAGACGTCTGTATTTATCCTCGAGAGGCTGCAGAACCTTTAGGAAAACTTCCCATTCTTGGAACTCTTATCGTGCGTACTTGATTCAGCTTGGAATATAATTCTTGAAATTCCTTCTACACGTCTGTATGCGCACTTGAGCGCTCAGTATTATATGTGCCTTGATGGCTTGTGATTCCCCGATCGAGGGGTGAGAGGTAATCCTTGTGAGTATATTGGGCCAGTCTGGAGGACTTGAGACCGGATCTTTGCCTATGGCTTGAGCACCGAGGTGCTGATTGTGCGAGCAAGTGTCATGAACTTATATGTTCGATATTGTCCCTATTAGCCGGAATGGCGGTTGGATATCCATGTGATGAGTATGTTGGTACTGCGAGATGTATCTATATGACTTGGTAGTGATGAAGAAGTCTGCTGAATAATAGATGAACTGTTAAGTGTTCGATTACTACTATGATTTGATGTGTAGCCCGAGTTATGGGCGCATGAAGAATACTTTTGTGTCTCCTAGTTGGGAAGTGAATTACGTGTGGCGATATGAGTTCTAACTCAGGAAGACTAAATGGTTGTGTTATGTATATGATGGTGGAAGGTGTGCTGAAATACTAAACTGAGGCGAAGCAGGTGGGTTATCTCCTGCGGAGTGTTCTTAAGTGGTACGGTTCTTATGTATATTGTTAGAAGATCTCATGTGTAATTGAAGAGTACGTGTTGAAATTTGAAAATTCGGGTCGCTTAAGAGAGTGGACTCAACTGACGTGGGGACGAATGCGAGATTTGCATAGGATTAGAATACTAGATGATCTGTGTTTTCACAAACTTGTAAATGATTTGAGTTTAATCTCACTATGGTATTGTGGCATCATTAAAGTAAAAGTGTTATGAGTTGTTGAGTGTGTCTTGATGTATGGCTTCGAGCCAAGTTGGGGAGGTTGCTGTTGATTAGCTGATTGTACGATTATGTGCTATGTTGGTCCCTTTTCGAGGTATGTTGGCGGATTAGTCCTGGTTGCAGAAATTGAACCGAGGATGGCACAAGTGAAGAAATTTTTTGACAAAGGTTATATGGTGCTTCGTAGATGTGTGGAAATAATAGGATGTCTTGAGCTGTTGATGATAAAGAATGCTCGGTGTATAGAGAAGGAAGATGTTTGTTTGTATTGGAGTGAGATCATATCCTACGGTGTCAGAGTGCTAATAAGGCACGAGTGGTTCTGTTCATTGAGTCAGGTAATTTGTAGTTTGAATAAGAGTGAGTGACTTTCGAGAATGATTCTAATGTGTTCAAGATTTTACATGTATCAATCAGGTGTCTCAAGGTTGTGTATGTGGTCAGAGGCTGTGTATTCATCGGGGAATGACGAGGCTTGTGGTATTTTTATGTTAATTATGGGATCCTATGTATCGGCATCTGGAAAGTAATGGCAACGAATTCAGGTTCGCTGGAAGTTCATCAAAGTGAAGTATTCTGGAAGGTGGTATTTCTGTGAACAGCTGAGAGAGTATTCGGTGGCCTATGGGTCTTAGACAGTGTGGTCTTATGTTCGAGTCTCGTGTGGTAGGCCTGGATTGAGGCATTGTGATGCTACAGCAAGGGAGAAATATCAAGCTGATGATGAATCAGAAAGGAA
Organism: Nicotiana glauca; assembly: GCA_026770625.1. Classification (NCBI taxonomy): domain Eukaryota; kingdom Viridiplantae; phylum Streptophyta; class Magnoliopsida; order Solanales; family Solanaceae; genus Nicotiana; species Nicotiana glauca. The sequence continues at coordinate 16,161 of MU719157.1, read as the reverse complement.
ATTTGATAGATGGAATAGCTTGATAATAGACCGAATCGGTATCGTAAGGGTATGATTAATTCTTTGTGTGTGTTAGAGGCAATGAGTTCGTACAGGTATTTTGCAGCAAAGCTCTTGAGTTCTGACAGCTTTTTTAGCTTGGTCTAGTTAGAAGGATTCAGTTCTGACAGTTTAGCCTGTGCAAATGGAATTGGGAGAGAATTTTTTGCTGGGTTTTACCGTGGTTTGGAGATGAATATATTTTCTATGGGTATGCGAAGCGTGGAATGTGTAACGATTCTTCTTCTAGATGGGATTGACGGAAGGTCTTGGCTAGATGAGTTACATTTCAGTTCTAAAAACAAGTTCATAAAACTCTTAAGTAAAGAATAGCCCCAGGTAATCAAGGAAATGGTACTGCTAGCCTCGGAAGTGATTTGACGAGAGTATATGTCTCGGAAAAAGAGTAATGTGATTAGACTTATGACACTGCACTAGTATTGCGGTGCTTTCTAGCTAGATCGACTGCTGATACTTGAGTGTGTTTGATGGCACAGGGGAGTTTTAGAATATCTTTCGTGGAATGACTGGGTACTGAAGGTGTAAAATGTATTCATACTGTGGAGTTTGGGATCAGATACAGTGATTCGTGTGCTACATGGAGTTGAAGACTGAGAGTTCTCAGGTACAGACTATGTATTGGTTTTGGATCGTGTGTATTGGTACCGTTAGCGGCTATTGGGATTTGGAAGCCCGAGTGGGTCTTTCTTTGCTTGGTATATTGGATTTTGGATATGACATTGGGGTGTAGACTGGTTGTCCCAGTGTTGAGGTTCCTCATATTGGTTCAGTTCCAGTGTTAAGGGCCTTTTCGGATGCGTGTTCCAGTGTGAGTTATTTTCCGCATTGCGAGACGTTATAATTTGCGGCTATGGGCACATATGGTGCGGTGCTATCGGTATTCATAGTGGAAGTTGAGGGGGAAACCTCAGTTGTGCTTGAGTTTTGTAGCTTATAACGCTATATGTAGATATTGTTATGCACTCAGTGTGCTTACGATCGATACTCGGTATTTTGTTGTAATGAGCAAATTTGGCTCGATGTGCATCTCCTTTTATGAGATATATGTGTGGATCGGATGGCACGATGCCATGGGTATGTTATTTGGGTCGGGTTGCACGCCGCAATAGTGTGATGTTGAAAATAGTTTTCTAAATGCTATTTTGTATGCCTTGCTTCCTGGTTTCTAAGGAAATTTCGTATTGGGTGTTGCTCGGCGAATGGCGTATCGGTTGTGTCCTTTCAGGATTGAATGGTGTATATTACTTGCTTCACCATGGGTATGATGATTTGTTTGGGTTCCAAATATCAATCGTGCGTGGCTGTCAATTTCGAGTATAGTGACTTGAGGTGTTTCATGTGTAACAGTGTTTGGGTAGGATCGCGCATTATGGCGAGGCCACGCGGGGGTATGAACCTTCATGGTAGATTCAGGTATTTTATTTCCATGATGTGAGACGGGGTATCAGCCTTGTGTCGTGATGGTACTGGCGAGCTTGAGGTACAACTCTTTCAATTGAGTCATTTTCATGATCTGTGTATATTCAGACTATTGCTTATGGGTGCGCGTAGTTATGCAAGTTAAGGTTTAGGCTGTATTGGTGTGTCATGTAACCAGGGTGGTGTGTTTGGTCAGAAGAGATCGTTGGGATCATTAATGAATACGATCAGATTCGATTTCAGCTTGTTGAAAGGATAATATCGAGGTTCAGCTCAGAATCTGCTGTGGTATTAGTAAAAAGGGAAGAAATGCCTTCATGAATGATTGGTCTGAGAAATGGTTATGGTTTACTGCGTGTTTCATCATCATTGGTAGGATACGAAGGTGTTGGAGTGAAACTTTAGCTAATAAGAGGTTTTCTATCGGTATTTGGTTGTTGTGGGTAATCACTGTGAATAGAAGTTATCGTTTCGAGTGCTTGGATTATGTGGTATATCGTAT
>MU719155.1:22427-65902 GCA_026770625.1 Nicotiana glauca | reverse complement strand
GGGGGGGGGGGGGGGGGGGGGGTCTGGACTAGCTTGTACGCGAACGCGAGGGAGGACTCGCGAACGCGTTGAAAGGGGAAGCCTTGTCATCGCGAACGCGTGGACATGTCCGCGAACGCGTGGACATGTCCACGAACGCGAAGAAGGAAGGCAGCTAAAGCTATGCAAACGCGTGGCCTGGACGCGAACGCGAAGAAGATGTTTGCTGTGCAAAAATTGTAGAAAATCTGACAACTTTCCTAAGTTCAAAACACCCGAACCACCTCCAAAACTCACCCGAGCCCTCTGGGCTCCAATCCAAACACGCACATTAACTCAACAACAACCTACGAACTAAATCGAGCGATCAAATAGCTAAAATAACATCATATACATAGAATCGAGCCCCAAAACACATGATTTTCATTTCAAACTTCTTAAACTTTCAAACTTGGAACTCATAGTCTGAAACACGCCAAACGACGTCCGATTTCGATCAAACTTCACAGAAAGCGCTTAAACAATATATAAAACTTGTACCGGGCGTCAGAACCAAAATACGAGCCCAATACCATAGTCTTTTAACAAATTTTCATTTCCATTTTCCTTAATAAATTTAGAAAAATAATTTAACAGAAAAATTCTTTTACCCGGGTTCTAGACCTCGGATTTCGACTCCGGGCACATGCCCGAGTTCTATATTTTTCTATGGACCCTCCGGGACCGTCAAATCACGGGTCCGGATCCGGGTCCATTTACCAAAAATGTTGACCGAAGTCAACTTTAATCATATTAATATCAAAATTCTTCAAAAGTTTCACAGATTTTATATATTTCAACATAAAGTTTTCCGGCTACGCACCCGGAGTGTGCACGCAAATCGAGGTAACTATAAGTGAGGTTTTAAAGGCCTCGGAAGCGCGGAATAAGGGAGAAATCCGGTGATGACCCTTTGGGTCGTCACACACTGTCTCTTTTAGAGATTTCTAGCGTGGCCCATATATAAGGTAATAAACTATTTACCTTGTCTCCCAAAAAAAAATAATATGTTAGATAATATTCTGTAGTTATGCATATATAATAGTTTCTCTGATGGAAACAAACTAATTCATATAAGGAGTTCCTAGGGCAATTATAATTTATGGAAAAGTCCCTACGGCTAAAGTATTTGCTTAAGAGTCTCTAGCCTACCTATAAATATGCCTGTAACTTCATTAGTCTGGCATCCTACGATAGGCACATGCTAGAAGACTCTAGGTTTTCTGTCAAGGTTCTTCCAAGGCAATTCCCCACATTACTTGGACAACCATGGCTGAAGGTATGTTCCTATTAATATTCCTCTGCGTAGGCTTTGTATATATGCTTAAATTCAACGTGTGGTATCAGAGCTTGCCTTTAGCTGCGTTGTTCAGTATTGTTGATGATAATTATAAACATAATTTATCATGTTTCGGTAACAACGAGTTCGTTGCATGAAATTGAACTTTAATTGACAGATTACACTTTTGGTTTTGGCTTCCGAATGTATAGTTGTTTACTGATTAATCTATGAACTTTGTGCTGACAGTATATTGATATGCTTTGGTGTGTAAGGCTATTGTTTATTTAATTATGAATGCCTTTTGACCATTAAAAATATTAGCGAAAATTTAAAGTGTCCTTTTGTCACGTATATGCTTTCATAAGATGCCCTTAATGAATTTGTGTTGATTATTCTAAGCTTTTTTTTTCTTTCTAAAGGCTTGTGCCTATGACTATAAATTGTGAAGAGACATGTTATTTAGTTTTTGGAATCTATAATGTCTTTTCCTTTACGTTTTTACTGACGCCAGTTCATGAATCTATATTGGGTATACTTATTTCTTAAGCCTCATGTTTGATAAGAATTGAAATATGAGATATGTTAATAAGATTTACCAAGACTATTTGATTTTGGTATCTAGTTGTCCCGTCTCAATATAGGGTTTTTGGATTTATGTTCCAGTAACTGTATTGTACATAAATTTATCCGTGACTTGATCTCTGGGTTCTAATTCTCTGGTTGTTTCAATTTAAGCTACATTTTTTATTAGTGCTTTATGGGATTTGTAGTTCAACAAGGATTCTATAGTTTTATAAAATAATATGAGTAACAATATGATTGATTTAAGTTTTAAAGTCATGCCATGTGTTTCTGTTTCTATCATTACATGATTTTGTATATACTGATAATCTCGCTCGATTGAAGCGGTTTTAGTAATGTCATAATCACAAGAATTAAACTTGGGGTAATATCATGTTAAGCTTATATCTAATATGCCCATTTTAATCAATCAACATTTTTCTTACGATGATAGTTTAAGTTAATTATAGTAAGGTGAATTTTCTTTTATGTGATGTATTTAAGAGTGGCTAAAACATCTCTTGAATACTTAATATGGTAGCTCGGCTCTAAAATTTAGTGGTTTAAGGTTACGATGACATCTATTTAGTCCAATTATCTTATTAAAATGGTAGCTCGGCTCTATAGGGAGGTACTTTTGGTAAGATTAATTAGAATGATATAGTAAATCGTTAAGTTGAAAATTATCTTATGCCTACAGGTAAAAATTAATTTTTATGTGTTTTGATTTACTAGTCTAATAAAGTAAAGTAAATTCTATGCATCGGTTGCAACCTCTGCCCACAGAAGGGTCTAGAATTTACTTAGAATCAATATTTTATGTGATTCACCTTTGATGGATTGTACTTTATAGCTTATGTATACGTATCCTTATTTTGCAATCTTTACAGCTTTTCCTACCGCTATTTTTAATGAGAATGCTCGAATTCCAATGCTTTCTAGTGACAATTATGCTGAGTGGAAGGAGAAAGTCCTTCTCACTTTAGGGTGCTCGGATTTGAACCTGGCACTCCTTGTGGAAGAACCACCTATTTCCACGGAATCAAGTACGCCAGTGGCGAAGGCTAATTATGAGCAGTGAGAGCGATCTAATAGCTTAAATTTAATGCTCGTAAAAGCCCACATAAGCCAAACTATTTGGGGTTCTATCGCTAATAGCGATAAGCACAAAGCTTACATGAAGACAATTGATGAACAATTTTTAAGATCTGACAAGGCATTGGCCAACACCCTTATAAAGATGCTCTCAAATATGACTTTCGACAAAGGTCATACAGTATATGAGCATATTATGGAGATGAGAGATATTGTTGCTCAATTCGCTGAGGTAGATATGTCTAAACCATTTCTTGTGCATTTCATTCTCAACTCACTTCCGATGGAATATGGTCCGTTTAAGATTTCTTACAACACAGATAAGGATAAAGGGCCAATCAACGGACTTTTGACCATGTGTTTCAAGAAGAAAAGAGGTTGAAGCATGAGATACCTGAAAGTTTTAATATGGTGATTCATGGTAAGATAAATGTAAAGAAGGGCAAACGTGTTCATATGAAGAAGAAAAATACCTTTGACAAAGATGCTTGTCATTTCTATAAGAAGAAGGGATATTGGAAGAAGGATTGCCTGAAATCAAGAAATGACTTGAGAAAAAAAAGATAATTTTACCTTTGTATGTTATGAATCTAATTTTACTAAAGTTTCTGATAATATATGGTGGATTGATTTCGGTGCTACAATTCATATTACCAAAATCATGTAGGGCTTTCTAACTCAGAGGAAACCGATAGAAAGTGAACAATACATCTATTATAGCAATTTGATGCATTCACGTGTGGAGGGCGTGAGGACTTATAGGCTCATTTTGAAGGATGACTTTCACTTAAATTTAGAAAATACTTTTTACGTTCCAGAATATTCTATAAATTTAATTTCTCTTTCAAGACTATCTATTAGTAGATATGTTTTGAATTTTCATTATCCTTCGATGAAACTTTTGAAAGATAATAAAGTTATCGGTTTTAGGAATTTGAATGGAAATTTATATAAACTTGAGCTAGACCCCACAATTGAATGCAATGTTTTAACTTTGTATGACAAAAAAATTGGCACTAAGCGATGTATTATCAATAAGAACTCATCAAGTCTTTGGCACAAAAGATTGAGACACATCTCTATTAAAAGAGTCAAAAGGTTGGTTAATGATGGAGTTCTAAAAGCTCTTGATTTTTTTGATTTGGCAACTTGTGTGAACTGCATAAAGGGTAAATAGAGCAATAAATTAACTAAAGGTGACAAAAGGAGTTCTCAATTGCTTGAAATCATACATACAGACATATGTGAACCTTTTCCTACCCCTTACTTGAATGGTGAGAGATATTTTATCTCATTTATTGATGACTATTCAAGATATATGTATCTTTATTTTCTATTTAACAAATCAGAAGTACTTGATGTTTTTAAAGTTTACAAAACAAAAGTATATAAATAAACTAGTGCACAAATCAAAATTGTAAGATCTGATAGGGGTGGAGAATATTATGGCAAGTACACAGATAAGGGACAAGTTAAGAGTTCATTTACTGAGTTCCTTGAAAGTGAAGGTATAATTGCGCAATATACCATGCCAGGAACACATCAACAAAATGGTGCGGTAGAAATAAGGAACCAGACATTAATAGACATGGTAAGAAACATGATTAGCAGACTCAAGTTTACCTTTATCCTTATGGAATGAAGTCTTAAAAACCGCTGGGTATATTTTAAATAGGGTTCCATCCAAGGTTGTCTCCAAGACATCTTTTTAGTTATGAAAATGATGAAAACCTAGTTTAAATCATTTACATGTTTGGGGATGTCCAACTGAAGTGAAGGTTTATAACCCACAACTAAAGAAGTTGGATGAAAGATCAATAAGAGGGTTTGTAGCCCACAACTAAAGAAGTTGGTTGAAAGATCAACCCACATCCAAGGTTGCCTTCCTATGCTTTGCTTGTTGGGAGCCTTATGTATGCACAAGTTTGTAATGAACCTGATAATGCTTTGTGGTAGGAATACTTGGCAGATATCAAAGTAACCCTTGTCTTGACCATTGGAAATCAAGTAAAAGGGTTTTGAGACATTTGTAAGGAACCAAGGATTTTAAGCTCACATACAAATACTCTGGCTGATTGGAGGTGATTGGATATTCAGACTCTTATTTGAGTGGATGCAAAGACACTGGTAAATCTACTTCAGGGTACATTTTCCTTCTTACTGGAGGTGCTGTATCTTGGAGAAGTGTCAAGCAGAATGTTGGTGCAATATCCACAATAGAAGCTGAATTTATAGCATGCTATGAAGCTATATCACATGTATTATGATTGAAAAATTTTATTTCCGGCCTTAGGAGTGTCGATTCCATTTCAAGGACATTGAAAATCTTCTGTGACAATTCAGATGCAGTGTTCTTTTCTAAGAATAATAAAAGTGGCAGCCGAAGCAAGCACATCGACATAATGTACTTGATGGTTAGAGACTATATGAAGAAGCAAGATGTGAGTCTTGAGGATGTTAGTACTACTTTGATGATTGCTAATCCTATGACTAAAGGTCTGCTGACTAATATTTTTAAGGATCATGTAACCCATATGGGTCTTAGTAGCTCAATTTAGCCTTGCTTTGTTCTCCAACAATTTATCTAGACATTATATTTATTTTGATATATATGACAGTGAACACTTTGATTTTTCATTTATTATTTATGATCATTGGATCAATAAAGTTGGCACTGAATGACTTATATTAAGTTCATTCATAAAGTTATTTTACAGTTTGATATAATATATTTTGCATTATAATACATGAAAAGAAGTGTTTGTTAAAAAGCATGACCGTCATGATTCACGTGATAATATATTCTAGTTAAAGTGGTTGTTGCATAACTTTTAATTGAGTGATAAAGTCTATGATGTTTATCTTTCACAAAGGATTATCTAATTTTGGTATGTGGGCCAAATGGAAGAATGTTAGAAATTTAACACCTCTTTTAGAGAGTTCTATGGCCCATATATAAGGTAATAAATTATTTACCTCATCTCTCAAAGAAAATAATATATCAGATAATATTCTGTAGTTATGCATATATGGTAGTTTCTTTAATGGAAAGAAATAATTCATATAAGGACTCCCTAGGGCAATTATAATTTATGGAGAAGTCCCTATGGCTAAAGTATTTGCCTAAGAATTCTTAGCCTACCTATAAATACGCCTGTGACTCCATCAGTCTGGCATCCTACGATAGGCACAGGCTAGAAGACTAGGTTTTCTGTCAAGGTTCTTCCAAGGCAATTTCCCATATTACTTGAACAACCATGGCTGAAGATACGTTACTATTAATATTCTACTGCATAGGCTCTGTGTATATGCTTAAATTCAACAATCAGTGCATGGGGTATTAATAGACACAGGGATCCAGTTCAAAATCATTACAAGCTAATGTGGGTGAAAGGGAATCCATTTAAGATCTAATTCTACATGTGGAGATTGTGAAAATTTATATTCCCTACTAATGACATGCTATGGAGAATTGGAATTGTTATTCCATCTAGGTGTTGATGTTATGTTCAACCTCAATATAAAGAGACAATATCCCATTTATTTCTTACCAATCACTTAAAAGGAGGGGATGAAAATACTTCTGTTCAACTATTGGAATTCATGGAAAATCCAACTCTGATCCATCAAGCTACGAGAGTATGCTAAATATTATCACAAACTAAACTATTATATCAAGGTGCACCTGCCATGATATTATGGCTTATATGGAAGAGGAAAAAATATAGTTAAACATGAGGGATTTATCTCTTACAAGATAGTGGTGCATGAGATCAATAATAATAATAATATGTACTATTTGGGGACATTGAGGTGCTCTTGGCTGGTTGATAAAGTTGAAGGTTATTGCCCTATGATCAGTTGCAAGAGGCTGGTCTGGATTTACCTTTTTGTGGGATGGTATAAGTGTAATAAAATGGCCTTAAGAGAAAAACTAGGTCCTAGGTTTGCATGTTTTTTATTTGAAATAGTGATAGAGATTTGAAGTATGCTAAAGCTATGGAGCCGTAGGAGACCACCAATACCATAGCTGAGGTCAAAGCTATTAAAGAAGGATTAACTTATTATGTTGCGCATCAATTATGTCCTGTGATCATGAAGATAGATTCATTAGTAATCTGTGATGATCCAAAAGGTCATCTCTTGTTTTAGAAGTCAAATTTGTATCCTGAGACCTTAAAAACCTCCTTTTATCTCACCTCCATTTGCATGCGCGGTTCCGCAAAGCTTTTATGTGAAATTTAAGAGAAACATTAAATTTAGACTTGAAAATTGATTAAAGTTAACTTCGGTCAATATTTTTGATAAACGGACTCGGACCCATGATTTGATGGTCCCGTAGGGTCCGTAGTAAAATATGGGACTTGGGCGTGTGCCCGGAATCGAATTTCGAGGTCCTTAGTCCAAGAAAAGAATTTTTAACAAAAATTATTTGCTGGAAAATATAAAGATTTTTGGAAATGAAATGGTGTGTGTTCTTGATGATTTCGGGCCCATATTTTTGTTTTGAAGCCCGGTACAAGTTTAAAATAATAATTAAGTCGAATCTGTAAAATTTTGTAAGAATCAGAGTTGATTTGATATAAATCGGACCTTAGGTTGAGAAAATGGAAAATTTGAACTATCCTATGAATTTCATGAATTTGAGATTAAATTCGTAGTTGTTGATGTTATTTTGATGATTTGATCGCATGAGCAAGTCCTTATAATTTTTTAGACTTGCGTGCATGTTTGGTTTAGAGCCATGAGGGCTCCGGTGAGTTTTGTATCGGTCACGGAGTGAGGCTGGACTTAGAAAATTTCTGATTTGCATATAGTATTTGTTGCAGGATCTGATCTAGCAATTGTGAGAGGCTTTGCAATATCGAGCATGTCAGGTATGGTAATTGTGAGGAGCCTGATCGCAATTGCGATGAATGGCCTGGCTAGCTTTGTTCGCATTTGCGAGCTTTTCTTTGCAATTGTGAAGGAAACATAACAAGGAGGGACTTCGCATTTGCAACCAAAAGGTCGCATTTGCGATTGCAGTAGAGAGTGAATAGTTCGCAATTGCGATACATTCCTCGCATTTGCAAAGAAGCTTTGGTCGCAAATGCTACATCTGCAGCAGTTAAGTTGGGACTTGGACAGGATTTTCACTTCGTTCTTTAAAATTTCAAAACCTAAACTCCTAAGGGCGATTTTTCTAGGGCAAGTTCTTCCCCAAATTATAGGTAAATGAATCTTAACTCTTTTTCTTAAATCTATTTCATCTTTTTACATGATTTCACTTCAAAATCTAGGATTTTCATGGAAAATTTGGTGTTCTTGGGTAGAAATTAGGATTTTCAAATTTTGGGGATTTGGACCTCAATTTGAGGTCAGATTTCAAAACCAATTACATATTTGAGTTTGTGGGTGATTGGGTAATCGGGTTTTGGTTCGAACATTGATATTTGACTAAGCGAGCTCGAAGTCGATTTTTGACTTTTTGGGGGAAACATTGAAAAATCTATATTCATGTATTAGAATTGGTTTATTTAGCATTTATTAATGTTATTAAGTAAATTATGACTAGATTCAAGAAGATTGTAAGTGGAACCGAGAGGTAAAGCGGTATTTTGAGGCTTAATTTTTGTCCATGGAATTGAGGCAAGTATTTGGTCTAGCCTTAGCTTGAGGGAATATGAGTTGTGGTCTTATTTGCTACGTGTTAGTGTTGAGTACGATGTATAGGTGTGCTGACGAGTATCTATACGTTGGTCTCAAGCATGCACGTGAGTCAGTTACCATCATTGTTGTGACGCTAATATGCATCGTCCATGCTTAAATTGATGATTATCAATGTTGAACAAGACTTATTAAAGTTTCTTGATAATTGACCATTGTTGAGTATTGGTTCAAGTTGAAATTTATTTTGTGAAGTAACTGCTAAAATGAGATTGGTTATAGTTGATTCACTTGCCGGGACGTTATTGTTTATATTGTTGCTTCCCTTGTAGGGATGCATTATTTCTATTGTTCGAGTGAGGAAGAGTGTAAAACATGAAGAGTGTTGCCATGCATGATATTGTGAGTGAGTGTTAATGCATGAAGGGTGCCGATATTGTGAGTGTTAATGCATGAAAGGTGATGCCGTGCCATGATTTGAGAGCTAATCCACGAAGGGTAATGCTGATATTTTGAGAGTTAATGCACGAAGGGTGATGCCATGCCATGATTATGAGAGGTAATGCATGAAGGGTGATGTCGTGCCGTTTTTGTTGTTTCATATGGTGAGAACGAGAGTAAAAGCACGAAAGGTAATGCCGTGCACGTGTTATTGTTTCACTATTCTTGTTGATACAAATATGGTGTTCATTATGCTTCTCTGTTTGGTTTACTGTTAGAATTTGATATTCCCCGCATCATGTCCCCTTCCCATCTTTATCTGTTATTTCTTGTTGTTATTGTATTATTTGTATATGATTTAATTGCACAGGTTTAAATGGTTGTAGTATCCTATCCTCGTCATTATTTTGCCGAGGTTAGGCTCGACACTTACCAATACATGGGGTCGATTGTACTGATACTATACTCTACACTCGTTTGTGCAGATTTTGGTGCTAGACCTTGTGAGTAGCTTGAGGTAGTTTCCTTCAATCCAGGGAGACCAAGGCAGATCTTCCGGCGTTCGCAGAGCCTGAAGTCCCCCTTTTCCGCATTTTGGTTTCTTCTGTCTCATCTACTTCCAGAACAGTTATACTTCTTTCAGACTTGTATTTGTAGTAAAAATCTTAGTTGTTCGTGGATTGTGACACTCGATCTTTGGGGTAGCTATGTATTAGATTGATGGTTTGCTATATCGCTTCCGTATTTCTTAATTATTTTGCTTAGCTAATATCTGATTCAGTGTGATTAATAAAAATGGTGGTAATAACTGTAATTGTCGTCTTGCCTAACTTTAATGAGTAGGCGCTATAAAGACTCTCGAGGGTAGGAAATCCAGGTCGTGATAAGCTGATATTAGAGCTCCAGGTTTCCTAGGTCTCACAATTCACGAACAAGCTAGGTAGAGTCCGATGGATCGGTACAGAGATGTCTGTACTTATCCTCTAGAGGCTACAGAGTTTAGGACAAAAAAAACGTCACATCTATTCTGTCCAGTTGTGCGACTTGATTTATCAAATGCTAATTGAACTTCCACTCTATTCTTTCGTAGATGGTGAAAACACGTAGCGCTTCATCAACTGACCAGCAACCCGAGCCCCCAGTAGCAGCTCCTATCAGGGGCAGAGGCCGAGGTAGAGGCAGGGCTAAGCCCAGAGCTCGAGCAGCAGCACCAGTGGCAGAGCCTCAGGTAGAGTTCGATGAGGAGGATCCGGCCAAGACAGTTCCATTAGGGCCAGCTCAGGTTCTAGAGGGGTTCATCTCCACCCCGGTATTCCAGGATGCTCTGGTCCGTCTAGTGGGCCTTATGGAGAGTGTCACTCAGGCAGTCATATTTCCTATAGCACCAACTATCTCTTAAGCTGGAGGAGGATCCTAGACTCCTGTTACTCGCAGTCCGAAGCAGATGGCTCCCCAATTTCAGACTCCAGCAACTCAGCCAGTTGGGGTAGTCCAACCAGGTGTTGTAGCTCAGACCAGTGATGGAGAAGCTATGTTTGCTGATGCTTTGTGGAGATTGGACATGTTCACCAAGCTTTTTACTACCACATATGGCGGTACATCTTCAGCGAATCGCTAGGACTATTTGGACAGCTGTCATGAGGTTCTACGGAACATGGGGATAGTGGAGACTAATGGGGTCGACTGTGCGTCTTTTGTCTATCAGGTTCTGCCAAGACTTGGTGGAGAGATTATTGTTTGGATAGACTAGCTGGGTCACCGACTTTGACTTGGGATCAGTTCTCTCAGCTATTTTTGGAGAAGTTTCTTCCTATCACTCATAGGGAGGACTATCAGAGGTAGTTTGAGCGTCTTTACCAAGGTTCTATGACCGTCACTTAGTACGAGACCATATTTATTGACTTGGACCGTCATGCTCTTCTTATACTCCCTACCAAGAACGAGAGAGAGAGAGAGAGAGAGAGACAGAGTGAGGAGGTTCATTGAGGGACTCGCTTAGCCTATTAGATTGGAGATGGCTAAGGAGACAGGGATCGTGATTTCTTTCTAGGATACGACTAATGTGGCCAGGCGAGTTGAGATGGTTCTATCACATGGGAGTGGTCAGGGGTTATTCAGGCAGGTTTAGTGGTGCCTCGTCTGGAGGAAGGGATGTTTTTGGTAGGGGCCACCCTCTCAGGCCGTTTCATTCAGCACTTCAGGCTTCTTATGTTGCTCCAGGTAGCCATTGTTCTCATATGCAGTATTCTGATCAGCTACTCTACAGTGCATCCCCAGCTCATATCAGTGCACCTCCGCTCCAGAGCTTTCAAGGTGGTTATTCAGGCCATCAGGGTCAGTTTCATAGTCAGCAGTCCCAACAGCCGAGAATTGGCCGTTTCATTCAGCACTTCAAACTTCTTATGGTGCTCCAGGTGGCCATGGTTCTCACATGCAGTATTCTGATCAGCTACCCTATAGTGCATCCCCAACTCCTATCAGTGCACCTTCACTCCAGAGCTTTCAAGGTGGTTACTCAGGCCGTCGGGGTTAGTTTCAAGGTCAACAGTCCCAGCAGCCAAGGACTTGTTATACTTGTGGCAATCCGAGGCCCATTGCTAGATTTTGCCCTCAAGCATCGAGTAGTTTTTAGCATCAGGGTTCTCATGCCATGCTTCAGGCACTGTGTAATCCACCGCCCGCTCGGCCAGCTAGAGGCAGGGTTCAGGCAGCTAAAGGTGGAATTCAAAGTGTTAGAGGTGGAGGTCAGGCTGCTAGAGGTGGAGGCCAGCCAGAAGGAGGCCCTCCCCGGGATGTAGTTCAGAGTGGTAGGGCGGATCCCTCATGTTATGCTTTCCCACCCAGGCCTGAGGCCGAGGCATCTGATGCCGTTATCACAGGTACAGTTTCAGTTTGCAGTAGAGATGCTTCAGTTCTATTTGATCCAGGGTCTGTATACTCCTATGTGTCCTCTTATTTTGCTTTGTATTTGGTTGTGTCTCATGATTCTTTGACTGCTCCTGTATATGTGTCCACATCGGGTAGGTGATTCTATTATTTTAGATCATGTCTATCACTCGTGTGTGGTTATTATTAGGGGTCTTGAGACCCTTATAGATCTCCTACTCCTGGATGTGGTTAATTTTGATGTCATATTGGGGATGGATTGGGTGTCACCTTATCATGCTATATTAGACTGTCACGCCAAGACCGTGACCTTAGCTTTGTCGGGGTTGCCTCATTTGGAGTAGAAAGGGACTCGTGGTCATCTTACCAGGACCATTATATCATATATGAAGGCTCGACGTATGATTGATAAGGGGTGTTTGGCCTATTTGACGTATGTTCGTGATTCTAGTGCTGAGATTCCTTCTATGGATTCTATGCCCTATTTCCTGCAGACCCGTGGGGGATGCCACCCAATAGGGATATTTACTTTTGCATTGATTTGGATCCGGGCACTCAGCCCATTTCCATTCCACCGTATCGTATGGCCCATCTAGAGTTGAAAAAATTTAAGGAGCAAATGCAAGACTTGCTTGATAAAGGCTTTATTAGACCTAGTGTCTCGCCTTGGGGTACGCCGGTGTTGTTTGTTAAGAAGAAGGATTGGTCGATGAGGATGTGAGTAGATTTCGGCAGTTGAACAAGGTTACCATCAAGAACAAGTATCCATTGCCGAGGATTGATGATTTGTTTGATCAGCTTCAGGGTGCCAAAGTGTTTTCGAAGATTAACTTGAGATCTGGCTACCATCAATTGAGGATCAGGGCATCCGATGTCCCTAAGATAGCTTTTCGCACTCAGTACGTGTATTATGAGTTCTTAGTGATGTCATTTGGGTTGACAAATACCCCAAAAACTCTTATGGATTTGATAAACCAGGTGTTCAAGCCTTACTTGGATTCCATTGTGATTGTCTTCATTGATGATATTCTGATCTACTCCCACAACCGAGAGGATCATGGGCAGCATCTTCGAGTCATTCTCCCGACTCTGAGGGACAACTAGTTATATGCTAAGTTTTCGAAATGTGAGTTTTAGTTGAGTTTAGTTACATTTTTGGGTCATGTGGTATCAACAGAGGGTATTGAAGTGGATCCTAAGAAGATTGAGGTAGTTACGGACTGGCTGAGACCCACATCAACTACAGAGATCCGAAGTTTCTAGGGTTTGGCGGGATAGTATCGTCGGTTTGTGGAGGAGTTTTCATCAATAACAACCCCGATGACCAGGTTGATCCAGAAGGGTGCATAATTAAGGTGGTCGGACGAGTGTGAAACGAGATTTTAGAAGCTCAAGACAGCTTTGACTACGGCGCCGGTGTTGGTATTGCCCACGGGTTCAGGGCCATATACAATATATTGTGATGCATCTCATATTGGACTTGGTGCGGTGTTGATGCAGAATGGAAAGGTTATTGCATATGTGATAACTAGGGATTATGATGCATTTTACACTCCTTCTTGGTTACGTTTAGATTAGAAATGTGTACAATATAGTCCTAAAGGCTCATATGTTGTACTTGATTGCAGGGTTTGATTTGTCAAAAACCAGCTCAAAAAGGAGTGAACCATGCACAAGTACCAAGACCAAGGCTAAGATCAGTCAAACAGGTCTAGTGCGACCGCACACCATTCTGTGAGGTCCGCAAAGATGAAGTTTAGAGAGTATGCTTTTCAAGCAACCAGGCATTGCGGCCGCAAAGGATTTTGTGCGGTCTGCATTGCCCAAGATCAGAGAGTTGCTAAGTTGGAGGATGATGCCCAATGCAGTCTGTGGTTCATTTTATGCGGACCGCAATAGAAGCCACCGCGCCGCGGTGCATTTTGTATCGTCCGCGATGGCCAACTTTAGAGAGTGGATTAGTCAAGCCAAGAGCCTTAGTGCGGCCGCACTCGATTTTGTGCGGTTCGCACTAGCTCCCAATGGGTACTTTTGTCCAGAATTTTCAGCCTAGTATAAATAGTTTCTTTTCCCATTTTTTGGTTATCAGATAGATTTTTGGGACAGAGCTGCGCTCGTGAACACTACTCTTTTACCATTTTGAGTAATTTTAACTTAGTTTCATCATTGAATCTTCAAGTTTTATCTAGTAATTAATTATTATGGGCTTTTCTTCATTTATTTCTTTGTTTTCTTCTATAATCATGAGTAGCTAGACCCATTAGCTAGGGTTGTGGCTCAACCCTAGTGTGGGTAATTGATGGGTCTTGTGTTTTGATGCTTGATTGTATATGGGTGTTTGATATTTGGGCTAATTTAGGGTTTTAAAGTTGAATTAGTGGTTGCAAACACTAGTTTATGCCTAGTGACTTTGGCTCTTCTTGAGAAAGAGAGCCTAAGTCCATGAAATTGGTCCAACAAGGAATTGGGGCGTATTAAGATAATGATAGCCCCAATTAAAGGGTTAAACCTAGAGATAGTAATACCTAACTTGAACCTCAATTGCTTGCACAAATTATCATACCCAATTGGTCTTGAGAAAGTCAATTCGGTCAAAATCACTCGAACTACCAAGAGGTATAGAGTGAGTAGAATCGTGCAATGGTTATATCATACTTTCCAATTGTGACAATCTAGCCTTACACTTAAGAATCAGTCAATTAGCCACCTAGGAGAATGTCACTACTCTAGTGCTTTTTATCTATTTGAACAACTTGTAATAGTTTAATCTTAGCTTTACTTAGTCTAACTTAGCATCCTAGTAGCGTAAAATTAGAAGAAAAAAATCAAAACTAACAATGTTTAGAAGTGCAATTAGGAACATAACTCTAGTTTAGATAGAAACTCAACTCCAATATCTAGCTCCATGTGGAAGTCGATCCCGACCTTCTCGGGTAAAAGCTACTTCGACCTTTCTTACTACTTCACAGTAGTATAGGGTGGGGCTCGATCACTATTTGGCACC
The DNA here is from genome assembly GCA_026770625.1 of Nicotiana glauca. NCBI lineage: Eukaryota > Viridiplantae > Streptophyta > Magnoliopsida > Solanales > Solanaceae > Nicotiana > Nicotiana glauca. Next base: position 50,966 of record MU719155.1, on the reverse strand, counting down.
GTTGCCGGGGAGCTAACAGTTTTGGCTATTTATCTAAATAGTTTTGTGTATTGTTCTTCTTTCCTTCAGTGTTACTAATTTGTGTGTGTCACAACTTCAGGTACAAAATGGAAGCAAATGCCAATGACCCTCTTGGAAATGTGATTGCGAGGGAGGAGGTAGATAATGTTAGAGATGATGAAGTTCCTCTTGTACCTCAAGGACAACGTAGAGGATGCCAGGCTAATGCTAATGCCAATGACAATATTTCAGACCCTCCTCCGCCACCTCTAAGAGTGGCTCCTCGAGTGCTTCCAAACAAAGGCTATGCAAGTGCAATTGTCCCACCCTGAATTCAGGCGGGCAATTTTCAAATTACCAATGTGATGCTGATATTGCTGGAGCAGCGTGGGTATTTTATGGGAGCTACCAATCAAAATACTTACAAACATCTCAATGGGTTCGTGGATACCTGTTGGGGGAGCAAGAAATCAAATGTGTCCGAGGATGCACTTCGATTGAGACTCTTCCCATTTTCACTTAGAGGGAATGAATTGGATTGGCTTGAGCGACTTCCCAACCATTCCATCACTACCTGGTATGAGTTGGCGGACAAATTTCTTGCAAAATATTTCTCACCGAGGCATATGGCAGCATTGAGAGTTGAGATCTTGTCTTTCAAGTAGGAGCCCACTGAACCATTGCATGGGATTTGGGAGCGTTATAGAACAATGGTAAAGGAATGCCCCAACAATGAGACTGAGCCGATGATCCAACAGAAGTTCTACCAGGGCATTAACACAACAAACCAATGCATAGTGAACCAACTTGCTGGGGGCAACTTCATGAAGCTGTCTTATGATAAGGCTTGTGACATTCATGATGATATGGCTGACACATCTTCTGCTTGGCAAAGTAGAGACAATGTGCCCAGATTGACCCCACAGTCACTCATTTGCACAAAGATTTACATGATCATGGCCAGGCTATAGCTGAGTTGACAACTATGATGAACCAACTAGCAAAGGAACAGTTGCAACAAGTTCAAATCCTCGCCAAGTGAATGCTATAAAGGGTGTCAACATGCTAGTCAACAAAAGAAGACAAAGAGGTCAGCAAAACCAAGGAAATTCAGAGCAATTTGACAATGATTGTTGTGGATTCCAAGATGATAGTTATGATGGGCAGAATGAAAAGGTGCAATACGTGAACAATTATCAAGGTCAAAGGGGCAATTCTTCCAACCAACAACAATGGAGACCCCAAGGCAATTGGGGCCATCAACAACAACAAGGCAATGGTAATTGGGGGAACAACCACCAAAATTCCAGTTGAGGAAATCAGAACAATCAGGGTAATTGGAATGGTAACAACAACAACAACTGGGCTAGTAACAACAATCAAGGTGGGTGAAACAATAATCAAGGAAACCAGGGGCAAGGCTTTCAAAGGCCCCCAATGTACCAACAACCGAACAATCCGCCCTCATTTCCATCCCAATGTCCTAGTTCTTCTAAAAATGATATGGGGAGAATTGAAATGATGTTCGAATAGATGATGAATAAGAATGTGGATTCTGATGCTCAGTTGTCTTCCCACAATACTTCAATTAGAAATTTGGAGGTTCAGTTAGGCCAAATCTCATAGTCCTTGACTACTTTCCCTAAGGGGGCTCTACCAAGTGATACAGTAGTAAACCCGAAGTGTGGGAACAATCATGTTATGGCGGTAACTACAAGGAGTGGATGAGGCGGTGATGTAAATGCCTCCAAACAAAAGCAAATTTTCAGTGATGATGTTTAGTTGCAAGCAGATGCAGTTCCTTTGGTGGTTAAAAATGTGATTGATAACAATATGAATGAAGAAGTGAGGATTGATATTCAAGATGCCGAGGTAGAAACTCAAAATGATGTGAACCCGTCTAGGGAACACGTAATAGACATGCCGAAGCCGGTTGTTCCTAAAGCCAAGGCTCCTTTGCCAAGGCCACCTCCACCTTATCCTCAAAGGCTCGCGAAGCAAAAAAATGAGAATCAATTTAAAAAGTTCATTGACATGATGAAGAGCTTATCCATTAATGTGCCTTTGGTGGAGACTCTTGAAATAATGCCGGGCTATGCTAAATTCATGAAGGACTTGGTGACAAAGAAATGATCCATGGACTGTGAAACTATAAAGATGACCCACCAAGTTAGTGCAATAGTGCATTCAATGGACCCGAAGCTTGAAAATCTCGTTGCTTTCACCACTGCTTGCACCATTGGGAGTGCGGACTTCGCTAAGGCTCTATGTGATTTGGGGGCAAGTATCAACTTGATGCCCTACTCAGTTTTCAAGACTTTAGGTATTGGGCAACCGAGGCCGACTTCCATGAGATTGCAAATGGAGGATATAACAATGAAGAGACCATTGAGTATTATTGATGATGTGCTTGTCCGGGTGGGTAAATTTATCTTGCCAGCTGATCTTGGGATCTTCGATTATGAGGTGGATTATGAAGTTCCAATCATATTGGGAAGACCTTTCCTTACTACTAGGAAGGCCTTAGTTGATGTGGAAGCATAGGAATTCACCTTCCGAGTGGGTGATGAAAAAGTGGTCTTTCATGTGTGCAAGTCAATGAAGCAGCCTAATAGTTCTGAGGTGTGCTTTTTTGTGGACCTTGTCACGGCAGTGATAGCTGATGACACCAGTGCAATGATCAATGTGGAGGACCCTCTAGAAGTCGTATTGTTGAATCTTGATGTCAATGATGATGAGGGCCGAGTGGAGTGTGTGAATGCTTTACATAGGATGGGCTCTTACTCTTATGAGCCTAGAAAACTATCTTTGGACCTTAAGAATAGGAACAATCCACCAACAAAATCGTTAATTGAGGAACCTCCGGTGTTAGGAGTTGAAACCGTTGCCTCTATACCTCAGGTATGAGTTCTTAGGTCGTAGTTCTACTTTGCCAGTCTTTCTTTCCTCTTGTCTTGCTAACATGCAGGTTGATGCCACACTAGTGGTGCTTCAAAAGCAGAAAAAGGCAATTGGATAGACTTTAGCTGATATTCGGGGGATAAGCCCCGCATTCTGTATGCACAAGATTATTCTGGAAGATGATGCAAAGCCCTCCTTAGAGCTTCAAATGAGATTGAACGAGGCAATACAAGAAGTTATCAAAAAGGTGGTGATCAAGTGGTTGGATGCCGGGGTCATGTACCCCATCTCTGATAGCTCTTGGACTTCACCGGCGCAATATGTACCGAATAAGGGTGGCATGACCGTGGTTGCAAATTCACAAAATCAGGACTACCACAAGTTGAATAAAGTGACCCACAAGGATCACTTTCCATTGCCTTTTCTTTATCAGATTTTAGACCATCTTGATGGGCGTGCCTTCTTCTGTTTCTTGGATGGGTATTCTGGGTACAACAAAATCTTGATTGCTCTGGAAGATCAGTAGAAGACCAAATTCACTTGTCTATATGGCACCTTTACCTTTTCTCAGATGCCTTTTGGGTTGTGTAATGCACCGGCTACATTTCAGCAATGTATGATGGCCATTTTTACCAATATGGTGGAAGATATTCTAGAGGTGTTCATGGACGACTTCAGTGTTGTGGGTGATCCATTTGATGAGTGTTTGAAAAATCTTGACAGAGTTTTGGCCCGTTGTGAAGAAATCAATCTTGTTCTTAATAGGGAGAAATGCCATTTCATGGTGGAAGAGGGCATAGTTATTGGGCATAAAACTTCAAGGCATTTTTTTTGAGGTAGACAAAACAAAAATTGGTGTGATTTCAAGGCTCCCTCCCCTACCTCTTCAAGCGAGTTAGAAGTTTTCTTGGGCATGCGGGGTTCTACCGGAGATTTATCAAAGACTTTTTGAAGGCAGTGAATCCCTTATGCAAGCTATTGGAAGAGGATACCAAGTTTGTGTTTGATGAGAGATGTATGCAAGCCTTTTAACTTCTCAAGCATAAGTTGACCACCACTCCTATTATTACCACATCTAATTGGAGCTTTCCCTTTGAGCTCATGTGTGATGCAAGCGATGCTGCGGTTAGGGCGGTTTTGGGTCAAAGAATGAACAAAATGTTTCATCAGGTGTACTATGCGAGCAAGACAATGAATGATGCTCAAGTGAACTATACGGTGACCGAGAAAGAACTTTTGGCTATTGTGTTCGAGATGGAGAAATTTTGGCAGTATCTTATGGGTGCTAAGGTCATAGTCTGTATCGATCATGCCGCACTTCGGTACTTGATGACGAAGAAGGATTCCAAAGCTAGACTAATGCGATGGGTCTTGTTACTTGAAGAGTTTGATTTGGAGATTGTGGACCGGAAGGGTTGTGAAAACCAAGTGACGGACCACTTTTTCCGCTTGGAGGAGGAGGGGAGGCCTCGTGACGGCCTACATATCAATGATTCATTTCCCGACGAACAACTCTTTTTGGTGTCGATGAATGGTATGTCATGGTTTGCGGATGTTGCTAGTTTCCTTGTAACTGGTATAATCCCGTGTGAGCTCTCTTCTAACCCAAGGAAGAAGCTCAAACGGGATAGTTTGGATTTCTATTGGGATGAGCCGTATTTGTTCAAAATTTCCATGGATTGTGTGATCCTAAGGTATGTCCCGGAGGAAGATCAATTGAGTACCTTGGAGTCTTATCATTCCTCTCCCTATGGTGGCCATCATGGTAGGGTGAGGATGACTTCTAAAGTTCTTAGTTGTGGGTTTTGTTTGCCAACTTTATACAAAGATGCAAGTGAACTTGTGAAGAGGTGTGACGAGTGTCAAAGAGCGGGCGGAATTTCGAAGAAAGATGAGATTCCTCTCAATACCATTCTTGAGGTTGATATTTTTGATGTATGGGGCATTGATTTTATGGGCTTGTTAGCTCGTGTGGGAACACATACATTCTTGTGGCGGTTGACTATGTTTCAAAGTGGGTTTAAGCCGTGGCTTTTGTGAGCACGTGATTTTTGCCATACATGAAAATAACTCCTAAAAATAGATCAAAATAATTTTAATCGATTTTTAGGTATTTTTCTTTATTTAGTTACATTTCATGCATTTTTAATATTTTTAAAATCATAGAAAAATCATTAGAAAGTGTCACATTTTAATTTCATGCCACCTTAGGTTCAATTTGCATTTAGGATTTAATTTTGCATTTTTAGGATTAATTAACAAATTAGTTATTTTATAAATTGTTGAAAATCACAAAAATGGTTTATTGTTGCACTTTTAATTGTAGTTCGAATTTTTTGCAGTTTTCTTTAAATTGTGTTTCATTAATTGTGTTAATTATTAATTAGAGTTAATTAACCTAATATGATAGGATAATTGCGATTTAGGAGTTAATCTACGTTATATTTTAATTACTGAAAATAAAAAATAGAGAGAAAAAGAATTTCTGAAAATAAAAGATTTGTGAAAAGAAATTGAATTGAAGAGACCAAATTCTTGGGCCAGACTCTTAAATTGCCCAGCCCAAATAATTTCCCCTCCCATACCCATCCAAATACCTGCCCCAGCCCAAACCATCATCCAATCCGTCTCCAACCCCAACCCAAATGACCCCGTTTAGATAAGAATTGATCTCAGCCGTCTATGATCTTCAATCTAACAGTTGGGAACTTGGCATCTCTTTAGTATTTAATTGTCTGAAAGCCCCCTACCCCATCTCCCCTCTCTCACAACACCCTAATCCTTTTAGAGAACCAGTCACCCTCCCGTCTCCACCGTCCACCGCCGTAAAACCGCCGGCCGAAAATCGTTTCCGCCGGTGGCAAGTCACCAATGGCCTTCACAATTTCGCCATGGCTTCTCCTCCACTTCCTCATCCCATATTTGCTATTATCTCCCTTCAAATCCCACCCAGACTCCCCAAATCAAGCCGCCGCCATTGTTCTCTGGGGGCGGCGTCACCGCCAACGACCCCCAAAATGACATCAAAGAACCCCCAAGCCTTCCTCGTCCCAAATCTATCATTTTTCTCCCTCAAATCCTCCCAGAGCTTCCCGAATACCCAATCAGAGAACTGAGACCTAGTTTCAAACTCAAATTCAATGGGGGCTTTGTAAGATTCTAGGTTGTAATGGCCTTTACTCGTGTGTTTTCATAGGAAAACGTGCAATTAAAGGTTATTCCTGTCAAGAAATCGAAGAGATATTCCAAGTTTGTGCAAGTTTTACCAGAGCCTTAGGTATTTTCTTTTTGTTAAGTCTTGCTTTTCGTTTTATTTTTATTTTTTCATCTTTGTTTGTCATCTGCTTCTTCTTTCTCTCACAAACTTTTTTGTTGTCCAGTTTCTTCAGTGTTGTTTTTTTTGGATGCATGATTAGATGCTCTTTTCTTTAATTGGTAAATATTTCCATTTAATTAGGTTAGTTTAATTTCATTAGTGATAGGTCATTAGTTGGACTTCTAAAATTATTTGAAATTGCTTTTGTTTCCCTTTTTAATTTCAGTTTACTCAGATGGTGTGGGGGCAAATTGGGTTTGTTTCGAAATGGGCTCATGTTGATTCTATTTTGATTGCTTATCTCTGACTTGATCTCTAGCCCTCTTGGTTTGGGCTTCAGGTCTGTCATTTGAAGTAGAACCTTGGGTCAATCTTGATCCATAAGGTAGGGTAAGGGTAAATAATGAGGGATTAGAGGGCAATTTGGCAAATTAGGGTAGGGAATCTTGGAGAAACGGACTTAGAAGTTTCTAGTGGGGGGGGGGGGTTTAGGAGAATTACATATTTTTAGTTATTTAACTTGGGTAGAAAGTCAATAATTAAGGGGGTATCTAGGTAAAAAGGAAAAACTCAAGAGGGACTAAGGGTGAAAAATTAATTCAGCAGGGCTGTCCTATAGTTGAGCCTATATAAGGTACTATTCTTGCCTTTCAAGGCAAGAATTAGAGAGCTAAAAAAACATAAGAAAAATGGGGCGACTAGGGTTAGAAATCTACTGTTTTATTGATTAAAAATCCAAGACAATTCCTGAGATAGTACTCTAAAATAGCTCCAAAACAACTGAAATGGAAAAAATGAGGTGAACTTGTTTGGTATTCAAGTTTTGGTTTATGTTTAGTTGAATCTTCAGTTGCCGAATTTGATTTAATATTTTGTTGGTCCAAAATTGCTTAAAACTGGGCTTTCCTCGTTGATCCTTGAACTGTGGCATTACTGTTGGTTGCTGCGTTCTATCTTGCTGAATCTGCTACCTCATACTTTTTTCTTTATTCCTTTCTTCTTCCAGGTATATTCCAATTCTCATAGAGTTCACTTAAGCACGTAATTTGAAGCATGATTTGAGGAGGAAATGAATGTATCGCTATTTGTGGACTTCACTTGTTCTGCTGTTATTTTTTTTGTCTACTCGCTCTATAATTTTGAAAGTTTGGATCCATGTATTCTCAAAAATAGGTTGTAGTTAGTTTGATCATGTTATTCGTGTAGTAATCTCTCTTTGATATGGTTGTTAGATGCTACAGTAGTGTTAGATCTAGGCTGTGTGTTTGTTTTATTCCATTTGAGTTTGGTTCTGTACTATTATGTCTAGTTTTGTAATAGTTGTGAGTTAACCTTTGGCCTGTTGTGGTTGAATGTTGGCTATAACTGTGAATTTCATATGTTGAATGTATACTTGCGGGAATTACGATATTATATGATTTAACTGGCCCATGCATGAGTAGATCTATTTTGACATGAATCTGGAATTGAATCAAATAAAGCTTTTTCGTTTGCTCATCATGATATTCCATGAAATTCCTTTTATTGCTTGTAAGGATTCGGCCTTGGTTTAAATTAAGTTGAAGTTTGTGTTCATTTTGCATAAATAGCTAACAGTTTGACGTTAAACATGAATAGATCAATAGGTGTTTGAGTGCTTAATCAACTTATTTATTGGTTGTTCCTTGTTAAGAAATTCTGAAATCAGGGAGATAAATGGAAATTCATGAACATGATTTGCATTCCGAGCTAATTGGGCCTTGTGTTATTGTGTTATTCTGTTATTGTGGCTCATTCGAGACCCTCAAACTTATTTCATCGGGCCCAAGCCTGGGAGACGGCCAGGATTTGCATTAAGTTAAAAGGCCCTTTTATTAGTTGTTTTTAAATGTGAGGTTTGAGTTTATTTAAGCAAGTAGCGGGTTCCGTAGTTCTTCAATTAGGTTCTTTTGATATACTGAGGCAAGCCATGACTAGATAATGCATAATGAATGGGCCTCGTGGATTACTTTAGAAACACCTTAATTAGAATAGATCGGTGGTGTGCCATATTAATCACTTGAATAGTTTATGGCCCTCCAAGACATAGTTTGAATTTCCCTTTTAAAAGTGGTTTTAGGTGCGCTATGCCAAACAAAAATAACAAGTTGCGTGGACCTAATTAATCATTTCTTTAAAAATTATATCTAGAATTCGGGACGTGTCATTTAATAAATTTCCATGGCCTCCCGCAAAGTTAATAACGCGTTAGTTGCTTTAGGCGCGTATTTTAATAATTTACTTTCCTAAATTCGGGTGCACATTTATGTGACCCAAATCCAAGTCCCAACGAAGTTAAAATATGTGAAAAACCACGGTGCATTTATGTGACGTGGTTCGAGACGTATTTTAATGACGTTGCAATTCTCTTTAAAAATATGAATTAAAGCGGTTAAAAGGTTAAAATTTGCACATAGGTTCATAATTGTTTAAATCAGATAATTTACGCCGAATATGATAACTAAGCAACCGTGCTAGAACCACGGAACTCGGGAATGCCTAACACCTTCTCCCGGGTTAACAAAATTCTTACTCGGATTTCTAGTTCGCGGACTGTTAAACAGAGTCAATATTTTCCTCGATTCGGGATTTAACCGATGACTTGGGACACTATAAATCTCCCAAGTGGTGACTCTGAATCTTAATAATAAATCCTGATCCGATTGTTCTTTAATTGGAAAAACTCCTTTATGCCCTTATGGGTGTAGGTAAGAAGGAGGTGCGACTGCTCTAGTGACTATGCTGGGGACATGAACCCAGAACTTTTGGTTCAGGGTTCAAGAATTAGAGCTTAGAATAATTGTTGTATCTGGCTTTGTTTATTATCTGATATTTTACATGTTGGGCTTATTATGCAAAATGATGCTTTTACCGCTTTGATATTATTTGAACTTTACATATAAACTGTTACGAAACCATTCTCTTCTTATCTTCGGAGATGTGCTCGCTGGTTAAAACTCCCTATTCTGTTAGTGTCATACCTTGAAATAATAAAGAGGCTCGGACAAGTTACTAAGCCAGATGATCTTTCGGGTTCCCGGTACGTAGCCCCCTCCTCGACTCGAGTTTTCCGCTCGGGTACACAGTCTAGAACAAATACCCAGATTTTAAACCTAGAATAACTCAGCCTCATGCCGGATCCCTAGTAGGAACGTTTGTGTGCATCACGTGTATTTGACTTAGGGGACTCAACACAGTGGTTGGGTCCGTCTAGGACAAGTGACTCGAGATGAAAACAGACCATCCTGATGCATCTTACTACATGTGCATTTATTTGCTTCGGACTTGCATGCTGACCGACTTTTGAATATTGGGGAAAAGTTGAGAAAAATAGCTATATGAGGGTTAAAGAGAGTTAATCGCTTGTGTTGAAAAAAACCAATGGCCAAATAGTGTCAAAACTCTACCGAAATTTTGAGAAAAATAGAAAAAAAGGAAAAAAGAGTCTTGTTTTCAAAAAATAGTATTTTTTATTTGCCAATGAAAAAAAAGGGGAGAGTCTTGTTTTCAAAAATAGTTTTTTTTATTTACCAATAAAAAGAAAAAGAAAAAGTCTTATTTTTAAAAATAATTTATTTTGTTTGCCCGAACTACGTCAGTTTGATTCTCACAGGGTGTGGGATATATAGGCAACCCTCATCGGGTCTAACTTCTTTTTGCAAAAAAGATGTTGGAAAAACAACAAACTTGGCAGCGTTAGATTTTAACACATATTGTAATTGCACGTTGGGCCCAAGATGAACAAAATTTTGTTTTTATTGTAAATAGGTAAGGTGATGCCGTTTTTTGTCAAAAATAGCCGAATGTTCCCGAAAGGGACGCCAGAAGGTTGATTTTGCATAAAAAACCACCTTTGGTCCTTTTCCAATTTTTGCCCAGTTAGCATGCACAACCTTAAAATCATCCTCCGAAGGTGCTAAAAGGTCGTATCTGCAAAGCTGGGCTTTCGGTTTTAGAATTAAAAATATGAAAAAGGGGTCAATTTTGATTTTGGAGTCACATAGAATAATATCATGATTGTTTCATTTAATCACCCTAATAAATGTGCAGGATGAGCACAATCCAAAATGAACCTTTCTCAATCATAAGCAAAATCCCTTTGGAGTTACGGCTGTGGTGGAATGATTTAAGTGGAGAAGGGCAAGACGAGGTCAAGAAATATTTGGGGGGCCTTCCGGGACTGTTGGAGATTATACCCAGGAGAGACATCAAGGCATTAATCACATGCTGGGACCTGGCTCACAATGTATTTCACTTCTCAGATTTTGAACTTACCCCAACATTGGAAGAGATATCCGGATACATCGGGGGTCCCAAGGTTCATTTGAGACTCCAATACTTGATTGCTCCAAGGACCTTAGCCGTACAAAGGTTCCTGGATTCCTTGAAAATAAGCAGGGTAGTACACAACCCGGACTTGACAGCTAGTTTTTGTACTTTGTCGTTCATATATAACAGATATGGTCGTACAGGCGGGTTCAACAAGCCAGAGAACAAAATCTGTAGCAAAGGAAATCGCCTTAAGTGGGAAGAACATAGGTGTTTTGCATTTATGGTGGCCTTTCTGGGACTTCTGGTGTTCCCTAGAAAAGATGGGAATATTGACATACGAGTGGCTGGGATTGTTAGTACTTTGCTTACTCAGGCCAACAACACCCTCGCACCCATGATAGTAGCTGAAATCTTCCACGCTCTTACTGTCTGCAAAGCCGGAGGGGACTTTTTTGAGGGATGTAATGTGCTGCTGCTGATGTGGATGATCGAACACTTATGCCATCGTCCTCGATTTATGAGTTATGGGTCATCAAAGAAAACATGAATAGAGGAATTTTCTATGAGGGTTAATGGGATCAGCTTACTAGAGGGGGTCACAGAGTGGGTAGCACGCCTTTGCCCGTCACTGCATACCAGATATAGTGGATATTTGGATGGTTATCTGTGGATGAAATCATATATATGCCAGCCCCCAGACCTCATTTCCTATTGATGGGACTCAGGAGTATTTAGCCCTACACCCCATATCGAGTTTTGAGGCAGTTGGGGAGGTGCCAAATAGTCCCGAAGAACGAAGATCTCAGTGGCCAAGTAGTCAAGATCGGGCCTGACAGTCAATTTCAGGAAGCGGCAGTTCACAAAATTTGGAACGAATATCAGTACTTAACATCAAATACTTGTGTACGGGATCGATCCAAGGGTGAAGTGTCACCGAGGTACCTTGCTTGGTATCGGAGGGAAATTTAGTTCGAGAGGCCATCCAAGAGGCCTCATCTCCAGGAATTCGTCGAGGCATCATGGGAACAGTGGGACTGGTTGGCTAAAGAAAATGAGTACAGGGCTATAATAGGAAAACTGGAGAAGCAAGTCATGGATTTGCAATTTGAGAAAGATTTGCAGGCTATCGCGGATGAGGGCGAAAAGAAGAAACTAGCTGAAGAACATGAGGCCCTTCGAGCCCAAATTCAAAAAATGAAAGTAGCGGCAGAAAACCCTGTCCGAAGTGCCAAAGATGTAAAACTTATAGATAATTTGAGATAGAAGGTGAATGACTACAATTTAGATTTGAACAAAGCAGAAAGAGAATTAGCCAGGGCTCAAAAACAATTGGCAGAAAATGCGGTAGAACGAGCACGTCTGGTTAAGCAGTTGAAAGAAGAGTTTGATAATGAGGTTGCAGGATTAAATAAAAAGATCATCATCGTGGAGAATAAGAAAATCAGACATGCAAAAGACTTCAAGGTTAAAAGAGAACAGTGTTATATGGCAATGGCACAACTAGAAAGAGACTTGCAACAACTCTAAGAACAGAACCAGTTGGCCGAACAAACTTTGGGAGCCAGAGTCGATCAGATTGGGCGTCTGTTGCAAGAATAGGGTGTCATAAGAGAGAGAATCACAAGGATCGCCCATTACATTGCAATGAAGTGCAGTAGTTGTGAAGATATGACTAGATCTATGTTCTTCGCCACCGTGATGCTTTTTGTTCGCCGGGTAATGGAAGATCTCTACCATCTCCAAGGGGATTTAGCTAGCTGACCCGCAGCAAGGCCGAATGATGCCTCGCGGGTCCCAGGGGCAATTGAAGCACTAATGTATTCGTGATTTCTTGAGTATGTATTTCTTTTCCATTAGAGTCTGTCAGTTATGGGAGTCTATATTTCTTTTCCATTAGAGTCTGTCAGTTATGGGAGTCTGTATTTTCTTGCCATTAGAGTCTGTCAGTTTGTGTTGAAGTCCGTATTTTCTTTTTATGTGGGTTAGTTGTTCTTTTAGTCTGTAGTTCGTCTTTCATCAGAGTCTGTTAGTTCTTGTTTGAGTTTGTTAGTTTTCGAATTTTTGTAATCGAAGTTTTATGAAAATTGAAAATTGCAAAAAAAAAATGTTTTATTGTTCCTTTACCTTTTATCTCCAAGAACTACGCTTGGTCTGATTCATGCAGGGTCATGATACGTAGGCAATCTCCATAGGATTCGACCGTAAGCAAATAAAAAAAGAAAAAAGAGAGAAAGAAAGGAAAAACAACATGAGAGGAAAAGAAAAGAGGAAAAACTAAGAAAGTCGAGAAAAGAAACAATAAGAGAGGGAATGAGAGAGAAAAACAAAGAAAAGCAAAAGCAAGGAAGAGAGATGAATGAGTAAGAGAGTTTGCAGATGAAAAGTCGGGATGACGCAAGCAGCCAAACAAATACATAATAGAAATGACTAACTGTTAGGGTGCATTCATTCCCCAAAATGTGCGGCTACCAATCTGTTAAAAATCTAACCGCTAACGGAATTGTTGTTGATGTTGAGTTCGGGCAGGTGGTTAGTTGCTTTGGCATTCTGGCAACCCATTCCTACAATACCCGATCAAAAGGCAGATTGAGCATGACAAATCAAGAATTCGAGGCGAGTATTGTTGACCCATCAAAAGAAGTGGAAGAAGTTGATGTTAAGGCAATGAAAGAAGATATGTACAAGCTAAAGCAACAAATGGCCAAAATGTATCAGGCCTGGTCAAAAAGATATCCACCACCGGCTTACCCTGCTTACATCCCACCGTTGGTTCAGCCTCAGGAGCCTCCTACTGTGAACTCATCTCCAGCCTTTCCTACATACCAACAATGCTATGGAACCACCTCTCAAACACCACCACCCTACTACCCAAACAAATCCCATATCCTCATCCACTAGTTATTCCTGTATTTGTGGCACCCCCACCTGCTGTATTACACCGATCCTCTAGTGAACCGCTATTTCAGACTCACGACAACCAGTATTATCCTCCAGAGCCTACCTTTAAAGTTCCTGAGCCATATTCCCACACCTCCCACTTTGAGCACCCGGCGGAAACCGAAAAGCCACTTAAGAGCCTGGAGCAGGAAGAGATGTTTTGAAAAGTAAAAAGCCTGGAGAAATCCTTCAAGAACATGCATGGATTGGGTGGCCAAGTCAGTGTGGCCTATAAAGATTTGTGTCTGTTCCCGGATGTCCAGCTACCAGCAGGGTTCAAGATGCCTAAGTTCGATCTGTATGACGGGCACGGTGATTCGGTAGCACATTTGAGAGGATTTTGAAGCAAAATAAGAGGGGCAGGTTGAAAAGATGAGTTACTGATGGCGTACTTCAGCTACAGTTTGAGTGGGTCTGCATTAGAATGGTATACACGACAGGACCATGGCAGGTTGTACACCTGGGATGACTTGGCACAAGCGTTTGCTTGCAACTTCCAGTACAATCTTGAAATCATTCTAGACCATCTATCATTGATAAAGCTCGAGAAAAAGCTCGGGGAGAGTTTCAGAGAATAAGGGTTCCGTTGGAGGGAGCAAGCTGCGTGGGTCGATCCTCCGATGAAAGAAAGTGAGATGGTTGATTACTTTTTGTAGGCTTTGGAGCTGACTTATTTTGGTCACTTGGTAACAGCAATTGGCAAGTCTTTTAATGAGGTTGTAAAGATAGGAGGCATGGTCGAGGACGGACTTAAGTCCAACAAAATCATGAGCAATTCAGCAATCAAGGCAACCACCCAGGCTATTCAAAGCGGTACTGGTGATGTATTGGGAAAGAAGAAAGAGGACGTCGCTATAGTTGAGTCAAGAGCCTGGTCTAGAGGCCCGTCACCATATTACAACCAACCTCGACCCCACCCCCAAACTTACCCCCACACTCCATATAGCCCACCTCAACTCTATTACCCACCTCCTAATCCCCACTTCTCTGTCCATCATGCATAAACCTATACCCAACCTCCGCCTCACGCACAATGGCATGCGCCAGCTCCCCAAAATCTATACCCAGCTCCAAAAAACACCTATCCATCCCCATGAGCCTACAGAAACTTCAGTGGAACCGGTTTTTGACCCAACCCTACCTCCAAGAATGATAGGCTGCAGAAGAAGAAGACTTTTACTCCGTTACCAGTCTATACCACAGATTGAGACAATTGGGCATGCTGAATCCGATTGAGCTTAAACTGCCAAATCCTCCCCCAAGGAATCTTGATCACTCAGTGAGTTGCGAGTATTGCTCAGGTGCTCTGGGGAACGACATAAAAAAATGTTGGCACTTGAAAACGGCTATTCAAGAGCTCATCGATACCGACCAAATTGAGGTGCAAGCCCCGGAGATGCCTAAGATCAATCAGAATCCATTGCCTACCCATCATATACCCATATGATTGAGCTAGTGCAAAAGGAAGGAGAACATAAGAAGCCTTCCCAGACTATAATGATGATCAGGTCTAGTGAGGACAGGCCAAGTGGGGAATCCACTAGTGGAAAGACATCGATCAAGGTGAATGAGATAGGTGGTAAACTAGTTGTGGTGGTTCAGAAGGAGTCTTCGAGCGTTATTGCAGCGAATCAAGAACATGCCAAAGTGGTGGTGCCAGGGGTAGCTACTAAGCCTGTTGTAATCGTAGAAGGTGCTCGCATAGAGCCTGTTATCATCAAGCCAGTGAATCAGCTACCAGTAATCAGTGGCAAGGCTGTCCCGTGAAATTATGATCGAGTGACAGTGATGTACAAAGGGAAAGAAGTGAAAGAAAAAGTTTGTTAAACCCACGGTCTGACTCACTCAGGGAGATGTTTTGCCCCTGAAGAGTTGAGGAAAGCCAAATCCGCCAAAGATAACTCAGTGCCAGTGAAGAAAGCTATAACTGAGGAAGAAGCAGAAGAATTCTTGAAGAAAATGAAGGTGCAAGATTATTCCATTGTAGAACAGTTGAGAAAGACCCCTGCGCAGATTTTGTTTCTCTCGTTATTGATCCATTCCGATGAGCACCATCGGGCGCTGATGAAAATTTTGAATGAGGCTCATATTACCGACAAGATATCGGTAAATAACTTGGAGAAATAGCAAACAAAATATTCGAGGTGAACAGAGTTACCTTTTCTGATGATGAGTTGCCCGTGGAGGGTACTGAGCATAATAAGGCCCTTTATCTCACAGTGAAATGCGAAGATTCTGTGGTTACCCGAGTTCTGATCGACAATGGGTCTAGTGCAAACATTTGCCCTCTCTCCATGCTGAACAAGATGAAAGTGGACGGTGATAGAATTTGCAAAAATAGCATTTGTGTTCGAGTGTTCGACGGTGGGGGCAAAGATTCAGTGGGTGATATAGTACTAGAATTGACAATCGGGCTTCTAGACTTCATTATGGAATTCCAAGTGTTGGATGTGGCGGTTTCTTACAATATTTTGCTAGGCTGACCCTGGATTCATGTAGCCAAGGCAGTGCCATCCACCCTACACCAGATAGTCAAATTTGAATAGGACAGACAGGAAGTTGTAGTGCACTGTGAGGATAATCTGTGTGCTTTGGGTGATGCAATTGTGCCCTTCATCGAAGCTGAAGACAACAAGGGTCCATGGGTCTATCAAGTCCTTGACACAGTATCAGTTGAAAAGATCCCAGAAGGAGATCTTGTTCCAATCCCTAAGGTAGAAACCGCATCGGTTATGGTAGCCTCGGAGATGTTGAAGAATGGATTTGTACCTGGCAAGGGTTTGGGTGCTTCCCTACAAGGTATCATACAACCAGTGTCCCTTCCCGAAAATTTGGATACATTTGGTCTGGGATTCGAGCCCACTGATGCGGACATAAGGTGAGCTAGAAAGATGAAAAAGAAAGCATGGTCTCTTCCAAAACCTGTCCCCCGCCTTTCCCGATCCTTTGTCAAGCCTGGTAATAAGAATCGCCCAGCAACAACATTGCCCAGTTCCGTGGTTGCTCCAGATAAGGAGCTGCTTGAAAGGTTTGAATAGTTGTTCAACAAGGTGAATACGGTGGAAGCTGGAGAAGGATCAAGCAAAGCAAATGTGCAATTTGTGGGGCCCCGTGCAAAGATGAACAATTGGGAAGCTACTCCTCTTCCTACTTGGAGGGAGTCTTGGTAGTCGACTTTGATTTTTCTTTCAGTTTAATCTAGATTATTTCCAGGGTTGTAATTCAGATGCTATATTCCGTCCGTTTGGATGAGTTAAACCTTGTTATCTTTAAATTTCAATGAAATGCAATCTCCTTTCTTTCCATTCCTGATATTTTGTTTTTTTACTTTTTCTTTTCTTTCTTGCACAGTTCTTTTTATGCTGGTTTCAATGACATGACATACATGAGGAATCTCCGGCCCAGTCTTAAATACCAATCTAATTCTGAAATAATAATATAAGAAATTGAGTGTGACGATGAAGCGAAATATGATGATGATAAGGCTTTTGAGGAGATCAGTAAAGAATTAAGCCATTTTGAGGAAAAACCCAAACCTAACCTAAATGACACAAAAGCAATCAACTTAGGGGATCAGGATAATATTCGGGAAACTAAAATTAGCGTCCATCTTGAACCACAGCTCAGAGAGGGGATAATTAAAGCATTGTTTGAGTACAAAGATGTTTTTGCATGATTATATGACGTCATGCCGGGTTAAAGCACTGATTTGGTGGTTCACAACTTTCCCACCGACCAAGCATTCCCTCATGTCAAGCAGAAGCTAAGGAAATTTAAGACTGATATGAGTGTGAAGATCAAAGAAGAAGTCACCAAGCAGTTTGAGGCAAAAGTCATTTGAGTCACATGGTATCCTACTTGGTTAGCCAATGTTGTGCCTATGTCAAAGAAGGACGGAAAAACCCGGATGTGTGTTGATTGTCATGATCTTAACAAGGCAAGTCCAAAAGACAATTTCCCACTTCCAAACATCCATATCTTGATTGATAATTTTGCCAAACGTGAGATTGCTTCTTTTGTGGACTGTTATACGGTCTATCACCAGATTTTAATAGATGAGGAAGACGCAGAGAAAATAGCATTCATCACTCCACGGGGAACGTACTGCTACAGAGTCATACCATTTACGTTGAAAAATGCTGGGGCAACCTACATGAGAGAGATGACAACTATATTCCATGACATGATACACAGAGACATCGAAGTGTATGTGGATGATGTAATTATAAAGAGCAGAGAGTAGTCTGACCACATCCGAGATCTGAGAAAGTTCTTCCAAAGGCTTCACAGGTATAATCTTAAGCACAATCCTGTGAAATATGCTTTCGATGTTCCATCGGGGAAATTGTTGGGATTTATAGTCAGCCGTCGAGGCATCGAATTAGACCCATCAAAAATTAAAGCCATCCAGGAATTGCTACCTCCGAGGAACAAGACCGAGGTGATGAGTTTGTTGGGGAGATTAAATTATATCAGCAGGTTCATCGCTCAGCTCACGACAACTTGTGAGCCCATCTTCAAGCTGTTAAAGAAGGATGCCATGGTCATATGGACAAATTAATGTCAAGAAGCATTTGATAAGATAAAAGGGTATTTGTCAAACCCACCAGTGTTGGTCCCACCAGAACCGGGAAGGCCTTTGATTCTGTATTTGATAGTTTTGGACAACTTATTTGGATGTGCGCTAGGTTAGCACAACATCAATGGCAGGAAAGAGCAGACCATATACTACCTCAGCAAGAAGTTCACAGCCTACGAGGTTAAGTATACTCAGCTTGAGAGGACGTGTTGCGCTTTAACCTAGGTAGCGCAGAAGTTGAAACATTACCTGTCATCGTATACCACTTACCTCATCTCTCGGTTGGATCCGTTGAAGTACATCTTTTAGAAGCCCATGACCACAGGGAGGCTCGCAAAGTGGCAGATCTTGCTCACGGTATTCGACATAGTCTATGTGACCCGAACTGCAATGAAAGCACAAGCATTGGCTGACCATTTGGCCGAGAAACCAGTAGATGAATAATATGAACCTTTGAAGACATACTTCCCTGATGAAGAGGTAATGCATGTTGATGAGTTGGAACAAGTCGAGAAGCCAGGATGGAAGCTTTTCTTTGATAGGGCTGCCAATATGAAAGGTGTCGGGATATGAGCGGTACTTATTTTTGAGATAGGTCAACACTACCCATAACGGCTCAACTTCATTTCTATTGTACTAATAACATGGCCGAGTATGAGGCATGTATCTTGGGTTTGAGGTTAGCTGTAGATATGAGTGTCCAGGAAGTCTTTGTCATGGGTGACTCGGACCTACTGGTACACCAAATTCAAGGAGAATAGGAAACACGGGACTTGAAGCTTAGACTGTACCGACAATGTTTGCATGATCTTTATCAACGGTTTCAATCAATAGAGTTCAGGCACATTCCAAGGATTCATAATAAGGTTGCTGACGCTTTGGCTACTTTGGCGTTGATGTTGCATTATCCAGATAAGGCTTATGTGGACCCTTTGTAGATTCAGGTCCCTAATCAGCATGCTTATTGTAATATGGTGGAAGAAGAACTTGACGGCGAGCCATGGTTTCATGATATCAGAGAATACATCAGGATGGGGTTATATCCAGTGCAGGCCACGAGTGATCAGAAAAGGACAATTCGACAGTTGGCAAGCGGATTTCTCTTTAATGGAGGAGTGTTTTTTGTACAAAAGAACTCCAGATCTTGGACTGCTGAGATGTGTAGATGCCAGAAAGGCCACAACTATTATGACCAAAGTACATTCTAGAGTATGTGGGCCGCACATGAGCGGGTAACTGTTGGCCAAGAATATTCTCCGAGTAGGTTATTATTGGCTCACTATGGAGCGAATTGTATCAGTTTTGTGCGCAAGTGTCATCAGTGTTAGGTGCATGGATATTTGATTCATTCTCCGCCATCTGAATTTCATACAATGTCGGCACCATGGCCCTTTATTGCTTTGGGAATGGATGTCTTTGGGCCAATCGAGCCAACAGCATCAAATAGACATAGGTTTATTCTGGTAGCCATTGATTATTTCACTAAGTGGGTTGAGGCAAAAACTTTCAAGTCTGTGACCAAGAAGGCAGTGGTCGATTTTGTGCATCTGAATATCATCTATCGGTTTAGGATCCTGAAGGTAATCATCACGGACAATGGTGCTAATCTCAATAGTCATCTGATGATAGAGACATGTCAGCAGTTTAAGATTACGCACCGTAATTACACTTCATATCGCCCTAAGGCGAATGGAGCAGTCGAGGCAGCTAACAAGAATATAATGAAGATACTTCAGAAAATGGTGGAGGGGTCTAGGCAATGGCATGAGAAGTTATCTTTCGCATTTTGGGCTATCGCACTAATGTTTGTACTTCAGTAGGGGCAACTCCTTATGTGTTGGTGTATGGCACCGAGGCAGTAATACCCGCAGAAATTGAAATCCCATCCCTTCGGATCATCGTCGAGGAAAAAATTGACGATGTTAAATGGGTCAAAGCCCGCTTGGAGCAATTAAGTCTGATTGATGAAAAGAGATTGGCGGTAGTATGTCATGGCCAATTTTACCAATAGAGAATGGCGAAAGCATATAACAAGAAGGTGTGTCCGTGGAAGTTCGACGTGGGACAGTTAGTGTTGAGACGTATCTTGCCTCATCAGGTTGAAGCAAAAGGAAAGTTTGCCCCAAACTGGCTGGGACCATTTGTTGTAACTAGAGTATTGTCCAATGGTGCATTATATTTGACAGACGTGGAAGGAAAATGTGTAGAAATGGCTATCAATTCCGATGCAATCAAGAGATACTATGTATGATTCCTTTGTTTGATTATACTTGTTTGTAATTGGCATATTTTGAAGATTGAAATGATGAAGGCATTTTGTTCTGCTATCTAGACACTTTATCCCTTGTCATCCCTTTTGAGCCTTATTTATTTTCTTTCATACCCCTCTTTCGGAATCATTAGCAAAGCTAAGAAACTCAAGTGTGGAAGGTAAGCGAAGGAAAAAGAGAAAGAAAGCAATGAAAGGTAAGAGAAGAGAAAGGAAGAAAAAAAGTAAAGGAAAAGAGAGAAAAGAAAAATAAAAATGAAAAAAAAGAGAAGAAGAAGAAAAGGAAAGAGTAGAAAAAGAAAAAAAAAGAAAAGAGAAAAGAAAGAGATAAAAAGAAAAAGAGAAAAGGCAAAAGGATGAAAGAAAAGAAAAGAAGAGATAATGGAAGAAAGAGAAAGGAAAAATCACAACAACAAAAATAGTCACATGAATTACGTTCGACCCGATTCTTTTTAAGGGTATGTTGGCAGCCTCACGGTTCGGTCCCATCAAAATAAAAATTCGAAATTCCCCGAGCAAAGAAACTGGGGCAGAAGTTGTGGTTGGACAAGAGATCTGATTCCGAAAGTTGTAATTTTGAACCCGTCTGAATTGTTTTGAGCCTTTGATATCATTTCTTTCTAACCATGTCCAAAACCCCACATTACGGTCCAAAGAAAGACCTTCTGATCAATCTTCGAGAAATGCCAAGTCAAGCAGGTAAAGGTAATTCATGTCAGGGGCGACACTCTGGTTCAAGTAAGAAAAATCAAGAATGAGAGAGTCTTATTAGTGAAAATCCTCACGGGCACTGTAAGGCGACGGGAGCTGAGAGAAACAAAAATGAGAGTTTTATTGGTAAAAATCTTCGCAGGCATCGTAAGGCGATGAGAGATGAGAGAAATTAAAATGAGAGAATCTTATCGATGAAAATCCTCACAGGCACCTTAAGGCGAAAGTGAGTTAAGAAGTGAACAAACGAGAAAGGTCTGTTGGTGGAAAATTGTGTCAAGGCACCGTAGGATGAACAAGGTCAAGGTTTGGATAAAGTAATCAGGTCATGGAAATTCTAGGGCAACAATGTCTGGCAACTGAAAGTTGATTGGTTGAAAGATTGGGCTGATTAGTCCGAAATGCATGTCATGATCATTGGTACCAGCTGTTCCAGTCAGATAAGTTCCTTTTCTTTCTTCCTTTAGCAGTCATCCGGTTTTGGATTATTCTTATCCTTAACTCACAAAATCATTGCATTTCATTTTCTTTGGGTTTTATCTGTCTAAGATGTTCCAATGTCAGTCTTGTTCAAAGCAAGTGGAAAAGGATTTCAAAGTTCACTACCAACTTCCAAAATTGTAAAACACAACATGGTCAGAGCATGTCAAAGACAACATGATGTAAGGGGGGATACAGGGAATCATCGAAAGTTTCATCGATGGAATGATTTGGTGATGTCGTGGGAAATGCAAAGGTTCAGACGAAGGGGTCAGAGGTGTGAAACAACAACATGGGTATAGAACACTTGGGTCATCAAAGGTCAAGGGGGTTTGAAAGTCAGTCAGAAAGTCAAGCGGTTCAGGGCCAAGTCAGGGAAGCCGGTCAAAACAAAACAATGCAGCAAGAAGATCTTTAGCAAGAATGCCATCAGCTCACCACCATTTTAAAATTAACAAAATGTTTTTTCATAGGAACCCTCCACAAGGAAAAGCAAGCACCAAAACAGGTTTGACTATAAACTTTTAGGACCCTCCTGGAAAATGGGACATAGTTTAAATTTCAAAACAATCATGAGTAGCCTAATTTAGCATAAATGTACCCCAAAAGAATATAAGTTGGTTCCAAAGCTTGCATGTCCAAGATAGGATTCAATTAAGAGTTTTCAAGACCCTCCTGGATAATGGGACGTAGTTTTAAGGTCCGCTTAGATAACAAGATATAGTGGAAGTCGTACCTTCAGTAGATATAGCCTAGGGTAAAACTGTCTTTTAATTAGAAGTTGTCAGGACCCTCCTGGACAATGGGGAGTAGTTTAAGACCTTTTTAGACAACAAGTGTAGTGGGAGTAACACCTTTAGAGGATATAACTTAGGTTAGTAATTGTTAGTAGTTGTCAGGACCTCCCTGGATAATAGGACTTAGCTTTCAAAATCTTATAATAGTTGGTAGGATAATTCAGTTTGACACTCACCCAGGTGCCGAGCCACCAAACTGGGGCAGAAAATTTTCTTTGTTTGTCTATTTTGTTGAAGTGAGGAGCCCACCTGGAGAACAAGGGAATACATTTCAAGTTCAGCAGTCAGGTGCCAACATGGAGAACAAGGAAATACATTTCAAGTTCAGTAATCAGGAGCCCACCTAGAGAACAAGGGAATACATTTCAAGCTTCAGCAATCTGGCGCCCACCTGGAGAACAAGAGAATACATTTCAAGTTTCAGCAATCAGGCGCCCACCTGGAGAACAAGGAAGTACAATTCAAGTTTTAGCTTTCAAATTTTTAGTAATATTTGGTAACATAATGCGCCTAGCCACCAAACTGGGGCAGAAAATTGTCTTTGTTTTATCTATTTTTATTGAAGTCAGGAGCCCACCAGGAGAACAATGGAATACATTTCAAGTCAGTAGTCAGGAGCCCACCTGGAGAACAAGGGAATACATTTCAAGTTCAGCAACCAGGCGCCCACCTAGAGAACAAGGGAATACATTTCAAGTTCAGCAATCAGGAGCCCATCTGGAGAACAAGGGAATGCATTTCAAGTTCAGCAATCAGGCATCAACCCGGAGAAAGGGAAAACATCTCAGATTACAATTTAAGGCGGTAACAAATGAATTCCGCCGGGAGAATACAAGACAACGAGGCAACAAGAAATAAAAGATCAAGTTTGAAGACATAGATAGGACTTTTGTAATTCATAGATCATAGCGTAGTCTAGCTTCTTTTCATTTTGGACATGGGGTAATAAGGGGGTTCAGTAAGCAGCAACAACAGTGAAACCAAACCTACATGGTAGTCCCAGTTACCAGACATTTCCGAACTACACTGACCTGATTCTTTTTTAGCCAAGGATATGTAGGCAATCTCGGAGGCAAGGTTTGGTCAATTCTTTTTGAAATACTTCCCACGGAGTATTCAAACGGGCAAAAATCGCTCGTATCCGCTCACTTATCTTTGCTCGAAAACTCTTCGTGTTTACGAGCAAAGAGGGGCAGCTGTGAGCATGTGATTTTTGCCCTAGATGAAAATAATTCCTAAAAATAGATCAAAATAATTTTAATTGATGTTTATGTGTTTTTATTTATTTAGGATAATTTTATGCATTTTTAATATTTTTAAAACCATAGAAAACCCATTAAAAAGTGTCACATTTTAATTTCATGCCATCTTAGGTTCAATTTTCATTTAGGATTTAACTTTGCATTTTTAGTATTAATTAACAAATTAATTATTTTATAAATTGGTGAAAATCACAAAAATGGTTTATCGTTGCACTTTTAATTCTAGTAAGAATTTTTGGCAGTTTTCTTTAAATTGTGTTTCATTAATTGTGTTAATTATTAATTAGAGTTAATTAACTTAATGTGATAGGATAATTGTGATTTAGAAATTAATCTAGGTTAGATTTTAATTATTAAAAATTAAAAAAAAGAGAAAAAGAATTCTTGAAAATAAAAGATTTGTGAAAGAAATTGAATTGAAGAGACCAAATTCTTGGGCCAGACTCTGAAATTGCCCAGCCCAAATAAATTTCCCTCCCATACCCTTCCAAATACCAGCCCAAGCCCAAACCATCATCCAATCCGTCTCCAACCCCAACCCAAACGACCCCATTTAGATAAGAATTGATCTCAGCCGTCTATGATCTTTAATCTAACGGTTGGGAACTGGGCATTTCTTTAGTATTTAATTATCTGAAATCCCCCCCACCCTACCTTCCCTTTCTCATAACACCCTACCCCTTTCAGAGAACCAACCACTCTCCCGTCTCCGCTGTCCACCACCGTAAACCGCCGGCCGGAAATCGCTTCCGCAAGCGACGAGTCACCAATGGCCTTCAAAAATTTTGCCATGGCTTCTCCTCCACTTCCTCATCCCATATTCGCCATTATCTCCCTTCAAATCCCATCCTAACTCCCCAAATCAACGAAACCCTAGCCGCTGCCTTTGTTCTCCGGTGGCGGCGGCACCGCCAACGACCCCCAAAATGACATCAAAGAACCCCCAAGCCTTCCTCGTCCCAAATCTTTCATTTTTCTCCCTCAAATCCTCCCAGAGCTTCCCGAATACCCAATCAGAGAACTGATCCCTAGTTTCAAACTCAAATTCAACAGGGGCTTTGTAAGATTCTAAGCTGTAATGGCCTTTACTCGTGCGTTTTCACAGTAAAACGCATGATTAAAGGTTATTCCTGTCAAGAAATCGAATAGATATTACAAGTTCGTGCAAGTCTGTCCAGAGACATAGGTATTTTCTATTTGTTAAGTCTTGCTTTTCGTTTTATTTTTTTTAATTTTTTCATCTTTGTTTGTCATATGCTTCTTCTTTCTCTCTCAAATTTTTTTGTTGTCCAGTTTCTTCAGTGTTGTTCTTTTTGGATGCATGATTAGAAGCTTTTTTATTTAATTGGTAAATATTTCCATTTAATTAGTTAGTTTAATTTCATGAGTGATAGGTCATTAATTGGACTTCTGATATTATTTGAAATTGCTTCTGTTTCCCTTTTTAATTTTACTTTACTCAGATGGCGTGGGGCAAATTGGGTTTGTTTCGAAATGGGCTCATGTTGATTCTATTTTGATTGCTTATCTCTGACTTGATCTCTAGCACTCTTGGTTTGGGCTTCAGGTCTGTCATTTGAACTAGAACCTTGGGTCAATCTTGATCCATAAGGTAGGGTAAGGTTAAATAATGAGGGATTAGAGGGCAATTAGGGCAATTCAGGGTAGGGAATCTTGGAGTAACAGATTTAGAAGTTTCTAGTGGGGGGTTTTAGGAGAATTACATGCTTTTAGTTATTTAACTTGGGTAGAAAGTCAATAATTAAGGGGGTATCTAGGTAAAAAGGAAAAACTCAATAGGGACTAAGGGCGCAAAATTAATTTAGCAGGGCTGCCCTATGGTTGAGCCTATATAAGGTAATATTCTTTCCTTTCAAGACAAGAATTAGAGATCTAAAAAAACATAAGAAAACTGGGCAAGCTAGGGTTAGAAATCTACTGTTTTATTGATAAAAAATCCAAAAAAATTCCTGAGATAGTACTCTAAAATAGATCCAGAACAGTTGAAATGGAAAAAAATGAAGTGAACCTGTTTGGTATTCAAGGTTTTGGGTCATGTTTGGTTGAATCTTCAGTTGCCAGATTTGATTTAATATTTTGTTGGTCAAAAATTGCTTAAAGCTGGGCTTTCCTTGTTGATCCTTGGACTGTGGCATTACTGTTGGCTACTACGTTCTATCTTGCTGAATTTGCTGCCTCTTACTTCTTTCTTCTTTCCTTTATTCTTCCAGGGATATTCCAATTCTCATGGAGTTCACTTAAGCATGAAATTTAAAGCATGATTTGAGGAGGAAATGAATGTATCGCTATTTGTGGACTTCACTTGTTCTGCTATTATTTTTTTTTCTATTCGCTCTATAATTTTGAAGTTTGGATCCATGTATTCTCCAAAACAGGTTGTAGTTAGTTTGATCATGTTAGTCGTGTAGTAATCTCCCTTTGATATGGCTGTTAGATGCTACAGTAGTGTTAGATCTAGGTTGTGTGTTTGTTTTATTCCATTTGAATTTGGTTCTGTACTATTAAGTCTAGTTTTGTTACAGTTGTGAGTTAACCTTTGGCCTACTGTGGTTGAATGTTGGCTATAGCTGTGAATTTCATATGTTGAATGTATACTTGCGGGAATTACGGTATTAGATAATTTAATTAACCCATGCATGTGTAGATCTGTTTTGACATGACCCTGGAATTGAATCAAATAAGGCTTTTTCGTATGCTCATCATGCTATTCCATGAAATTCCTTTTATTGCTTGTAAGGATTCAACCTTGGTTTAAATAAAGTTAAAGTTTGTGTTTATTTTGCGTAACTAGCTAACAGTTTGAAGTTAAACATGAATAAATCAATAGGTGTTTGAGTAATCAACTTATTTATTTGTTGTTCCGTGTTAAGAAATTCTGAAATCTGGGAGATAAATGGAAATTCATGAACATGATTTGCATTCCGAGCTAATTTGGCCTTATGTTATAGTGTTATTCTGTTATTGTGGCCCGTTCGAGGCCCTCAAACTTATTTCATTGGGCCCAAGCCTGGGAGACGACCAAGATTTGTATTAAGTTAAAAGGCCCTTTTATTAGTTGTTTTTAGTTGGTAGGTTCGAGTTTATTTAAGCAGGTAGCGGGTTCCTTAGTTCTTCAATTAGGTTCTTTTGATATACTGAGGCAAGCCATGACTAGATAATGCATAATGAATGGGACTCGTGGATTACTTTAGAAACGCCTTAATTAGAATAGATCGGAGGTGTGCCATATTAATCACTTGAATAATTTATGGCCCTCCAAGACATAGATTGAATTTCCCTTTTAAAAGTGGTTTGAGATGCGTTATGCCAAACAAAAATAACAAATTGCGTGACCCTCATTAATCATTTCTTCAAAAATATATTTAGAATTCGGGACGTGCCATTTAGTAAATTCCTATGGCCTTCCTCAAAGTTAATAACGCGTTGATTGCTTTAGGCGCGTATTTTAATAATCTACTTTCCTAAATTTGGGTGCACATTTATGTGACCCAAATCCAAGTCCCAACGAAGTTAAAATATGTCAAAAATCACGGGTGCATTTATGTGATGTGGTTCAAGACGTATTTTAATGACGTTGCAATTCTCTTTAAAAATATGAATAAAAGCGGTTAAAAGGTTAAAATTTGCACATAGGTTCATAATTGTTTAAATCAGATAATTTAAGCCGAATATGACAGTTGAGCGACCGTGCTAGAACCACGAAACTCGGAAATGTCTAACACATTCTCCCGGGTTAACAGAATTCCTTACTCGAATTTCTGGTTCGCGGACTGTTAAACAGAGTTAATATTTTTCTCGATTCGGGATTCAACTGGTGACTTGGGACACCATAAATCTCCCAAGTGGCAACTCTGAATCTTAATAATAAATCCCGATTCGATTGTCCTTTAATTGAAAAACTCCTTTATGCCCTTACGGGTGTAGGTAAAAAGGAGGTGTGACAGCTTTACCCAACAATGAGGCCCAGAGTGTTGTTGCATTTCTCAAGAAGAGCATTTTAAAAGGTTTTGCACTCCTCATACAATCATAAGTGATAGGACGTCTCATTTTTGTGATAGAGCTTTTGACACTCTGCTTGAAAAGTATGGTGTCAACCACAAAGTTTCTACTCCTTATCATCCTCGAGCGAGTGGCCAAGTTGAAGTCTCAAACAGGTAAATCAAAAGTATATTGTCAAAGACGGTCAATGCAAATAGGACCGATTGGTCAAAGAAGTTGGATGATTCTCTATGGGCTTATAGGACTGCTTACAAGACTCGGATTGGTATGTCTCTATATCGGTTCGTGTTTGGAAAGTTTGCCATCTACCGGTTGAGTTAGAGCACATGGCCATGTGGGCTTTGAGGAAGTATCTTGAATGGGATGTGGCAGCCAATTTTCGTGTGGAGCAGCTTAATGAACTTGATGAATTTCGATTCCATGCCTACTCCAGTTCGTCCTTGTACAAGGAAAAGATGAAGTACCTTCATGATAAATATGCTCGTGGCAAGGAGTTCAAAGTGGGTGATTTGGTTCTCTTGTTCAACTCTCGGCTATGTCTGTTTCCGGGAAAGCTTAAGTCAAAATGGAGTGGACCTTTTGAAGTGGTGTTTGTGACCCTGTTTGTTGCGCTTGACTTGAAGAACAAAAATGGCGAAGTTTTTAAAGTGAATGGGCATAGGGTCAAGCACTACTTGGGAAAAATTGATGACAGCCTATGGTGGCACTTCTTTATCTCAAATTATTTGATGGTAACCTGCGTTGTGCCATGACATTTAATCAGGCACTTCTTGGGAGGCAACCCATGTGTTTTTCTTCTTGTTTTTCTTTGATTTTCATTGTAGTGTAGGATTTATTTTTGGACTGACTGGTTGTGAGATTCTGTAGGATTGTGTTGATGCAGTGCAGGAAAAAGTTTGAAAATGACTGCTCTCTGAAGTTGTCAATGCGGACCGTACTTATTTTGTGTGGCTGCAAAGACCTTTGTGTGTGTGGGG
>MU719155.1:7177-21902 GCA_026770625.1 Nicotiana glauca | reverse complement strand
GGGGGGGGGGGGGGGGGGGGGGCAAGAAATCAATGCGGACCGCTCTGGTGATTTTACAAAAGTTGGGTTCTCTGAAGTTTACCACCGCGGTCGCCTTGCATTTTTTGTGGTCGGAAGTGGTCCACTGTAGGCACATTACATTTTGTGCGGACCACAATGGTCAATTTGTTAGCGCCTTATGGTTTCGAGAACCGCAAAATGCTATGCAATTTTGTGCAGTCCGTGGTTGGTAGGTAAGCTGGGACCCAGGACCTTTTTCTATAAACAGGACCTGAGGCCCTCCTTTTGAACTTTTCGATCCTTCTCATCTCAAAAATAAAAAAAGTTACTATTCATCTCCTTAATCTAACGAAATTAACTGCTCAAGTTCATTACTCAGCCTTTCATCTCATCTCTGGAAACATTAACTTCTTCTTAGTTGTTTGATTTATTTATTTTCTTTGAATTCTTATTTTATTTAGTTCTTCTTCTTTCCCTATCTGTATTTCTTTCAATTTTGTAGCTTAGGTGAGCTAATTTTTTTAAAGTAGGACTAGGTAGTTAAAACACACTGAACCAACACTTAGGGACTCATCAATAGGTGAAAAATTGGACTAAAATTGATCAAAACATGAACCCTAGGTTGGTGTTGCTACTGGGCATTCAGTGAGGACTGAGGTGGATTTTTTGCGGTCCGCGGTGCCCCTGTGCGATCCGCAATGCTATTTTGTGCGGACCGTAATGACAAAGTCCTTAAAGCTAAACATTTGAGGACAGTGCTCGCATTGGATTTTGTGCGGTCCGCAGTGCCACAATGCGGACCACATTGGCATTTTGTGCAGGTCCGCGATGCATAGATTCAAAGAGTGGGCAGTCTAAACCCCACCTCTGTGCGGACCGCAATGGATTTTGTGCGGTCTGTAATGGCCTCTTTGCGGCCGCGCTGCATTTTGTGCAGTCCACACTCTGCAATTCTAAACTGTCTGCAACATATTTTTGTGCAAGTTGTATTTCATTGCTTCTATGGATACTAACAAAACATAACTGAATATTGTTTGCATACAATGGTGAAATAAAGCGGCAAAGGTGGCAAACAAACAGGAAGAGGAGAGTCCTCTCGGGATGGGAAACAAGGATTGTTAAGATTGACCCACAAGTCTGACAGAATATTAAAAACACAAGGAAAATCATGAAAGCTGCAGACAAAGATATTGATAAGTCGGGGAGTGAGTACGAGCCCTCCCGAGAGGCATCTTTAGATTCTTTGCCAGAATACTATCCTAACTGGCCAAAGAGAAACCGTTTGAGAGATACACCTCCATCATCCCCAACTGCCCAAGCCTCAGTTCATGTATCTTCTGAATCATCTAAGGGCTCAGCTAAAGTTAGTAGGGATGAGTAATCCACCTCTCCTACTGCTTCATTATCCAAAGAGGGTCCAGTAGGAGAAGAAAGGAAAGAAGTAGAATGGGGTGAGCCCCAAGTAGGTGGGTGTAACGACCCGGCCGATCATCTTAAGAATTAATACCCGATCCCCTATTAACTGCTACCCCTAAGTTCAATTCTGCTATTTTGGTTTGTCGGGATGTTCGGTGTTGAGTTTCAGAGAGTTTTGGGACATTTAGTCCCTAAATGAGAGCTTAAGTGTTGAAAAATGATCCGTAGTCGGAATAGTGTGAAGACAACCTCGGAATGGAAATTTGATGGTTCCGTTAGCTCTGTTAGGTGATTTCGGGGTTGGGAACATGTTCGAAATGTATTTTGGAACTCCGTAGCTCATTAAAGCTTGAAATGCCGAAGTTTGATTTTTTGAAGTTTCCGGTCCGATAGTGAGTTTTTGATTCGAGAGTGGATTGAAATTTCGCAAGTTGTAGTAGCTCCGTCATGTCATTTGGGATGTGTGTGCAAAATTTTAGGTCATTCGGACATGTTTTGGTTAGGTTTTTGATTGAAAGTGTATTTTGATAAAATTTGAAGTTCTTAGGCTCAAATCCTTGTTTAATTCGAGTTTCCGGCATTGCTTTAGGTGGTTTAAGAATTGGTACAAGTTTGAATGGTTTTATGGGATATGTCCGTAGGTTTAGTTGAGGTCCCTGGGGCCTCGGGTGTGTTTTGAATGCTCAACGGAGCATTTTTGAGTTTGAAAATATTGCAGAAATCCTTCAGCAGTTGCAGGTCCAATTCCTTCTTCACGTTCACGACTCTTTCTCTCGCGTTCGCGTAGCTCTAACCTTCTACTTCTATGCGTTCATGCCCTCTACCACACGTTCATGTAGAGTAACTCTGGAGGAGGACCAGTTTTTCCTCATCGCGTTCGCGTTTAGTTCTCTGCGTTCTAAAAGCTTCACGTCTTCCTCAATCGCGTTCGTGTCAAGGCCATCGCGGTCGCATAGCTTTATTTGACTCTGAGGGCTGAACCTATTTTTACTCAACGCTTTCGCATTACCTTTGTCGTGTTTGCGTAGCTTGGTGAGCCCAGGTCTTCGCGTTCGCGTTCTACTTCTCGCGATAGCGAAGGGCATTTTTGGCAGCTTTAATTCTTCTTCTTCGCGAATGCGACCTTACTTCCGCGTTTGCGATGCATTACGGGCCTAGGCAGTTATAAACTTTTCAAAAATGAGGTTTAGCCATTTTTAACAAAACTCAAGCTAGAGAGCTCAGATTTGAGAGACATTTTGAGGGGTTTTCAAGAGCAACGATTGGGTAACAATTCTCTACTCCCTTATGCTTAAAACCTACTAATCTAATCACGAATTCATCTTTAAAATTCAGATTTTTGAATGAAAAATTGGTAAAACTTCATTGACCAAACTATTGAGTTTTGAGTGGATGTTTACCTCCGATTTGGAAGATTTTTATATGGATGGACTCGTGAGAGTACAAAGGTTCTGAAAATGTAAAAATTAATCGATTCTGAGACGTTGGCCTGAAGGGCATTTTGGTCATTTTTCCTAATTTCGCGCCTTAGCGTTGAATTAATTAGTAGAATTAGTTGCTTGCGTTGTTATTTACAATGTGTAATTTAATTGAATAGATTTGGGCCATTTGGAATCGGATACTCGTGGCAAGGGCATGGTTTCTGGTTGATTTTGGTGCCGGTTCGAGGTAAGTGGTTTGTCTAACCTTGTGTGGGGGACCTTTCCCCTTAGGATTTGTTATTTGGTATTTTGAGTGCCTTGTACGAGAGGTGACAAGCGCGTACTTGAGCCAATTGTTGAAAAATCCTATTTCTACTTAAGATATTGAGATTGAGTTTCTTTCATATTTGCTTTATTCTACTTGAAATAATAACATGTGCTAGATTCGGAGAGCATGTTTAGTTGATTTAACTTGCCTAATTGCTTAAGTTGCCTTGACTGTACTACGTGAAGCATGCGAGGACAGTACTACCTGTTGCTTGTCTTTTGTACTTCATTTCTGTGTATCTTCTGATTGTGATTGTGCATTTATATCGGGACTACGAATGTGGGATTTCGGTAGCTCCCCCCTTGTTTGTTTACTTTGGGACTGCGGGTTCGACTCCCGGTAGATCCCCCTACACTTTTACTTTGGGACTACGAGTTAGATTCCCCATAGATCCCTATGCACTTTTACTTTGGGACTGCGGGTTAGATTCCCGATAGACCCCCTGCATATTGATGGTTAGATTATGGGACGTATCCCAGGAGATTCTTTGGATTTACATATGTGATGGACTATGGGACGGTATCCTAGGATATCCACTGGACAGATGAGAAACTGGACTACAGGATGGTATCTTGGGAGATCCTCATTGTTATCACTGGTATTGAGCTATACACATTCCGTGTTTACTTTGTTCCTTGTGTAGTTGTTATTGCCTCGTAGGCCTGTCTTATCTCGCTGTTGTGCTCATTAGTACTGCCATTTCTTTCATACTGTTAATGTATTATTGTATTTTTCCTCAGTAGGGACCTAACTTTCCTCGTCACTACCCAACAGAGGTTGGGCTTGGCACTTTTTGAGTACCACTTTGGTATACTCATGCCCCTTCTGCGCATGTTTTTTTCATGTGCAGATCCAGGTTCATCCACCCAGCGTACTATCATCGAGGTGGAGAGATGTAGCAGACACTTCGAGGTATATCTGTAGCGTCCGCATACCGAAAAGTCTCCTTCCTTATTCTATCTGTAGTGTTTAGATTCTATCATACTTTTGATGTAGACATTCTGGAGATTAGAGCATTTACAGTATTTCTTTTAGCCTGTGTTTCCTGTGAGTTTTTTGGTTTTGAGATTGAGTTGTAGACTTCTGCATTTCTTTTGATTTGTATAGGCCGAGCGGCCTTATATGAAGTTATAATTTTAATATGCTCAGTTTTAATTAATTATTCCGCAAGTTAGGTTGTTATTTCCGCATTGTTAGGCTTACCTAGGTATAGGGACTAGGTGGCATCACGACATGCTCACGGAGGGCAAACTGGAGTCGTGAAAAGTTGGTATTAGAGCTCTAGGTTCATAGGAGTCACGAAATACAAGCCAGTTTATTAGAGTCTCGCTGATCGGTACGGAGACGTCTCTACTTATCTACGAGAGGCAATGTAACTGTTTAGGAAAAATCTTCATTTCATTTGAATTCCTTGTCGTGCGATATTTTTGACATCAAATCTAAATTTCTATCTTCTATTCTCTCACTGATGGTGAGGACACGTTCTACTCGAGATGATCAGGTACCCGCACCCCCTACTGTAGTCGTAGAAGGTCGGGACTGGGGAAGAGGTCGAGGGCGCGCACATGGTGCAACCAGAGCACTTGCGCGAGCTGCTGTCGAGGTACCACCAGCAGATCAAGCTGGAGTCCAGGCACCTGGCACGCCTACTACTGCCACTACTACTCCAGCTCTCCAGGAGACTTTGGCTCAGTTCATGAGTATGTATACCACCTTGGCTCAAGCAGGGTTGCTTTCCCTTTCTGCAGCCATATCCCAGGCCGAGGGAGGAGCACAGACTCCCGTCGTCCGCACTCCTGAGTAGCAAGTGCAGATTGAGCAGGCTCCCAAGATTATTCCCGCACCGCCTGCAGCGCCAGTTTAGCCCGAGGATGGGTCAGCTGCTTTAGGGGACGAGCAACAGAGACTTGAGAGGTTCAAGAAGTATGATACCCCAGTATTCAATGGATTAGCATCAGACGATGCCTTGGGATTTCTAGAGGAGCGTCACCGTATTCTTTTCACTATGGGCATAGTGGAGTCCAGCGGGGTTTCTTTCACTGCTTTTCAGCTTCGGGGAGCTGCCTATGATTGGTGGCACACTTATGAGATAGACAGTCAAGTCGAGGCTACTTCACTGACTTGGACCCAGTTCTCGGATATATTTATGAGAGAGTTTGTCCCCCAGAGTCTCAGGGATGCATGACACGCATCGTTTGAGCATTTGCGCCAGGGTGCTATGACCATTTTAGAGTATGATATCCGTTATACCAGGTTGTCCAGGCATGCATCGGCTTTGGTTGCTATAGTTAGGGTGAGAGTTCGTAGGTTCATTGAGGGTATTATCCCACCCATCAGATCTAACATGGCTCGAGAGTTGGAGATGGACATCCTTTATCAGCAGGTAGTGAGCATTGCTAGGATGATTGAGGGTATGCTCGCCAGGGAGCGAGGGGAGAGGGAGGCCAATATGTCTCAAGAGTCGGGTCACTACTCTTGTTCCCTACCCCATCAGCAGTTCATTATGCATAGGTTATGTGGGCTGCCCCGTCTATTCAGCTCTTCCAACAGCCAGCAGTGCTCTAGCTCCGCCTATACCCCAGGAGCCTTACTATGCACCTCTAGTTTCTAGCGCGCCTCCTAAGCGGGGTACTTTTAGGTGCCAGTCAAGCAGACCTCGCCCTACTCAGTCATAGCCACCGCATCCTCCCAGAGCTTGTTTCGAGTGTGGTGATACACGCCACATGGTTAGGGACTACCCCAGACTTGGTAGGGGTGCATCTTCACAGACTAAACAGCCTCAGCGTACTCCTCAGAGTTCTCAGGCCATGATGACAACTCCAGTTGTTATCCCACCTACCTAGCTGGATAGAGGCGGAGGTTAGGGAGATAGAGGTTGCCCTCGAGAGAGGGGCCGGGCCAGATATTATGCTATTCCTACTCGTACTGAGGATGTTGCCTCTGACTCCATCATTACAGGTATTATACTGGTTTGTCATAGAGAGGCATCGGTTCTATTCGATCCGGGATCTACTTATTTTTATGTGTCTTCTTACTTTGCTCCACAGTTGGGTGTGCCTCGGGATTCTTTGAGTGCCCCCATTTATGTTTCTACTTCTGTGGGAGATTCTCTTATTGTGGACTGCGTTTATCGGTCATGTTTGGTTACTATTCGTGGTTTTGAGACCATAGCGAATTTATTGTTACTCGATATGGTTGATTTTGACATTATTTTGGGCATGGTCTGGTTGTAGCCCCATTTTTCTATTTTTGATTGTCACGCTAAGACCGCGACGCTGGCTATGCCAGGTATTTCGTATATTGAGTGGAGTGGTACTTTAGATCACACTCCTAGTAGAGTTATCTCTTTCCTTAAAGCTCAGCATATGGTTGAGAAGGGGTGTGCCACGTATTTAGCTTATGTGAGAGATGTCAGCGTTGATACCACTTATGTTGATTCAGTTCCAGCAGTACGGGATTATCCCAATGTGTTTCCAGCTGATCTTCCGGGCATGCCACCCGATAGAGACATTGATTTTGGCATTAATTTGTTGACGGGCGCTCAGCCCATTTCCATTCCTCCATATTGTATGGCTTCTCCTGAGTTGAAGGAGTTGAAGGATCAGTTGCAGGAATCGGTTGGTAAGGGTTTTATTCGACCCAGTGTTTTACCGTAGGGTGCTCCTATCTTGTTTGTGAAGAAGAAGGATGGATCTATGCGTATGTGTATTGATTATCGCCAGTTGAACAAAGTTACAGTGAAGAACCATTATACTTTGCCTCGTATTGCTGATCTGTTTGGCTAGCTTCAGGGCGCACAAGTGCTTCTAAGATTGACTTGTGCTCAGGTTACCATCAGTTGAAGATTCGGGAGCCAGATATCCTGAAAACTGCCTTCAAGACTCGGTATGGTCATTACAAGTTCCTTGTTATATCATTTGGGTTGACCAATGCCATAGCAGCTTTTATGCATTTGATGCATAGTGTATTCAGGCCATATCTTGACTCATTCGTTGTTGTTTTTATTGATGATATTCTGGTGTATTCCCGGAGTTGGGAAGATCATGAGCAGCACCTGAGGACCGTGCTTTAGACCTTGAGGGAGAAGAAGTGATATGCAAAGTTCTCAAAATGTGAGTTTTGGCTGAGTTCTGTGGCATTCTTAGGACATATAATTTTGAGTGAGGGTATTCGGGTGGATCCGAGAAAGATAGAGGTCGTACAGAGTTGGCCCAGGCCGTCATCAGCTACAGAGATTCACAGTTTCCTTAGTTTGGCGGGCTACTACCGACGCTTCATGGAGGGATTTTCATCGGTTGCGGCCCCTATAAATAGATTGACCCAGAAGGGTGCCCCATTTCAGTGGACAGAGGAGTGCAAGGCGAGCTTTCAGAAGCTCAAGACAACTTTGACTACAACCCCAATCTTGATGTTGCCTACCGGTTAGGGGTCTTATACTGTCTATTATTATGCCTTGAGAGTTGGCCTTGGAGCGGTGCTGATCTAGGATGGTAGGGTGATTGCGTATGCATCCAGGCAGTTGAAGATACATGAAATGAATTACAATGTCCACAACCTTGAGCTAGTTGCTATTGTTCATGTCTTGAAGATCTGACGTCATTATTTATACGGTGTGCCTTGTTAGGTCTATACTGACCTCCGGAGCTTGCAGCACTTACTCAAGCAAAAGGATCTAAATATGCGTCAGAGGAGGTGGTTAGATTTGCTGAAGGATTATGACATTACTATTCTGTATCACCCTAGCAAGGCCAATGTGGTGGCGGATGCCTTGAGTCGCCGGGCGGAGAGTTTGGGTAGTTTGGCATATTTACCAGCTTCGGAGAGGCATATGGCGATGGATGTTTATTCCTTAGCCAACCAGTTTGTGAGATTGGATCTTTCATAGCCCAGTCGAGTTCTAGCCTGTGTGGTTTCCCGGTCTTCCCTATTTAATCGTATCCGGTAGCGACAATATAACGACCCTCATTTACTTGTCCTTAAGGACAAGGTTTAGCATGGAGATGCCAGGGATATGACCGTTGTAGATGATAGGACATTGAGGACGCATGGTCGGATTTGTGTGCCCAATGTTGATGGCCTTCGAGAGTTGATTCTAGCAGAGGCCCATAGTTCGTGGTATTCCATCCATCCGGGCGCCGCGAAGATGTATCAGGACTTTAGGCAGCACTATTAGTGGAGGCGAATGAAGAAAGACATCATTGGTTATGTGTCTAGATGCCTCAACTGGCAGCAGGTGAAGTATGAGCAACAACGCCCGGGTGGGTTACTTCAGCAGATAGAGATTCCAGAGTGGAAATGAGAGCGCATCACCATGGATTTTGTATCTGGACTCCCACGGACCTTGAAGAAGTTTGATGTCATTTGGGTCATTGTGGATCGACTGACCAAGTCTGCTCATTTCATTCCTGTATGTACCATTTATTCATCGGAGCGGTTGGCGGAGATTTATATCTGATATATCGTTCATCTGCATGGTATTCCAGTTTCTATCATTACGAACAGAGGTTCAGTTTATATCACGGTTCTGAATGGCCGTGCAGCAGGAGTTAGGCACTCGGGTGGAGTTGAGCACAACATTTCACCCCCAGACGGATGGACAGTCCGAGCGCATTATTCAGATTTTTGAGTATGTGCTCCGTGCATCTGTGATTGAGTTTGGAAGGTCTTGGGATCATTTCTTGCCATTGGCGGAGTTTGTTTACAACAATAGTTATCAGTCCAGCATTCAAATGGCGCCGTATGAGGCTTTATATGGTAGGATGTGTATCTCTGGTGGGTTAGTTTGAGCCGGGTGAGGCCAGGCTATTGGGTATAGAGTTGGTTCAGGATGCGTTGGAGAAGATTAAGATGATTCAGGATAGACTCCGTACATCCCAGTTCAGACAGAAGGTTATTGGTGAGCGGGTTTTGCTTCGGGTTTCACCTGTGAAAGGCGTCATGAGGTTTGAGAAGAAAGGAAAGTTGAGTCCAAGGTTTATTGGCCCTTTTGAGATCTTGAGGCGAGTTGGGGAGGTTGCTTATGAGCTTGCCTTACCTCCCAGTTTGGCCGGAGTTCATCCGGTATTTCATGTTTTGATGCTCCGGAGGTATCACGATGATCCGTCGCACGTGTTAGATTTTAGTACAGTCTAGTTGGACAAGGATGCTGGGGGTCGATTGGAAACAGCCTCTCTGCCCTTTTGGGTAGGGGCAAGGCCTGTCTATATATTACCCTCCCCAGACCCCACTTTGTGGGACTATACTGGGTAGTTGTTGTTGTTGTTAGTTGGACAAGGATATATCCTATGTTGAGGAGCTAGTGGCAGATCAAAAAGTTGACGCCAAAGAACATAGCTTCAGTGAAGGTTCGGTGGTTGGGTCAGCCAGCCGAGGAGGCCACTTAGGAGACCGAGCAGGATATGCGTAGCAGTTACCCCTCATCTTTTCACTACTTCAGGTATGTTCTCTATGCTCGTTTGAGGACGAATGAATGTTTAACTGTAGGATGATGTGACGACCTGGCCGGTCGCCTTAAGAATTAATGCCCCAATCCCCTATTAATTTCTTCCCCTTAGTTTAATTCTGCTATTTTGGTTTGTCGGGGCGTTCGGTGTTGAGTTTCGGAGAGTTTTGGGACACTTACTCCCTAAATGAGAGCTTAAGTGTTGAAAAATGGTCTGTAGTCGAAATAGTGTGAAGACAACCTCGGAATGGAAATCGGATGGTTTCGTTAGCTCAGTTAGGTGATTTCGGGATTGGGAGCGTGTTCGGAATGTGTTTTGGAAGTCCGTAGATCATTTAGGCTAGAAATGCCGAAGTTTGAATTTTTGAAGTTTCCGGTCCGATAATGAGTTTTTTATTGAGGATCGGATTGGAATTTCGGAAGTTACAATATCTCTGTCATGTCATTTGAGATGTGTGTGCAAAATTTGAGATCATTCGGACGTGTTTTGGTTAGGTTTTTGATCGAAAGTGTATTTTGATAAAATTTGAAGTTCTTAGGCTCAAATCCTTGTTTAATTTGAGTTTCCAGCATTCTTTTAGGTGGTTTAAGGATTGGTACAAGTTTGAATGGTGTTATGGGATATGTCCGTAGGTTTGGTTGAGGTCCCGGGGGCCTTGGGTGTGTTTCTAATGCTCAACGGAGCATTTTGGAGTTTGAAAATATTGCAGAAATCCTTCAGCAGTTTCAGGCTCAATTCGTTCTTCGTGTTTGCAACTCTTCTCTCGCATTCACGTAGCTCTGACCTTCTACTTCTACGCGTTCACGTCTTCCTCCACACGTTTGCATAGAGTAACTCTAGAGGAGGACCAGTTTTTCCTCATCGCGTTCGCGTTTAGTCCTCCGCGTTCACAAAGCTTCATGTCTTCATCAATTGCGTTCACGTCAAGGCCATCACGTTCGCATAGCTTTATTCGACTCTGAGGGCTGAACCTATTTTTACTCAACGCATTCACATTACCTTTGTTGTGTTTGAGTAGCTTAGTGAGCCCAGGTCTTCGCATTCGCGTTCTTCTTCTCGCGATCGCAAAAGTCATTTTTGGCAGCTTTAATTTTTCTTCTTCGCGAACGCGACCTTACTTCCGTGTTTGCGATGCATAACAGGCCTAGGCAGTGATAAACTTTTCAAAAATGAGGGTTAGCCATTTTTAACAAAACTCAAGCTAGAGAGCTCGGATTTGGGAGAAATTTCGAGGGGTTTTCAAGAGCAACGATAGGGTAACGATTCTCTACTCCCTTATGCTTAAAACCCACTAATCTAATCACGAATTCATCTTTAAAATTCGGATTTTTGAATGAGAAATTGGTAAAACTTCATTGACCAAACTATTGAGTTTTGCGTGGGTGTTTGACCTCCGATTGGGGAGATTTTTATAAGGTTGGACTGGTGAGAGTACGATGGTTCTGAAAATGTAAAAATTAGTCAATTCCGAGATTTTGGACTGAAGGGCATTTTGGCCATTTTACCTAATTTCGCGCATTAGCATTGAATTAATTAGTAGAATCAGTTGCTTGCGATGATATTTGCATTGTGTAATTTAATTGAATAGATTTGGTCCATTTGGAATCGGATACTCGTGGCAATGGCGTGGTTTCTAGTTGATATTTTTACCGATTCGAGGTAAGTGGCTTGTCTAACCTTGTGTGGGGGACCTTTCCCCGTAGGATTTGTTATTTAGTATTTTGAGTGCCTTGTACGCGAGGTGATGAGCGTGTACTTGAGCCAATTGTTGAAAAATCCGGTTTTTACTTAAGATATTGAGATTGAGTTTCTTTCATATTTGCTTTATTCTACTTGTTATAACCTGTGCTAGATTAGGAAAGAATGTTTAGTTGATTTAACTTGCCTAATTGCTTAAGTTGCCTTGACTGTACTACGTGAAGCATGCTAGGCCAGTATACCTGTTTCTTGTCTTTTGTACTTCATTTTTGTGTATCTTTTGGTTGTGATTGAGCATTTATATTGGGACTATGGATGTTGGATTTCGGTAGCTCCCCCCTTGTTTGTTTACTTTGGGATTACAGGTTCGATTCCCAGTAGATCCCCCTGCACTTTTACTTTGGGACTGCGGGTTAGATTCCCGATAGATCCCCCTGCACTTTTACTTTGGGACTACGGGTTAGATTCCCAATAGATCCCCCTGCATATTGATGGTACGAGATGGTATCCCGGGAGATCCTTCGGATTTACATATGTGATGGACTACGGGATGGTATCCCGGGAGATCCACTGGAAAGATGAGAAAAAGGACTATAGGACGGTATCCTAGGAGATCCTCATTATTATCACTGGTATTGAGCTGTACACATTCCGTGTTTACTTTGTTCCTTGTGTAGTTGTTATTGCCTTGTAGGCCTGTCTTATCTCGCTGGTGTGCTCATTATTACTGCCATTTCTTTCATACTGTTAATGTATTATTAAATTTTTTCCCAGTAAGGGCCCTAACCTTCCTCGTCACTACCCAACTACGGTTAGGCTTGGCACTTACTGAGTACCGCTGTGGTGTACTCATGCCCCTTCTGTGCATGTTTTTTTCATGTGCATATCCAGGTTCCTCCACCTAGAAAAATCATAACCCGGATCTTCTACCTCACAACCCCAATGTGTTTAGGCAATTTAGAGATAGAGTTGGATGGGACTACTTCATAGGGCATGTGGATGACGCCAATAAGAACTTGGTGAAAGAATTCTATACCAACATAGCCCACATTAAAAAGGGTACCACAGTCACCAAAGCGCAAAATTTGAAAGTTAAGTTTGATGGTCTTAATAACTATTTAGGCTTCATGGAGGAGGATGAGTCCCTATACTTGGACAAGATGAAGTTGGGGAAGAAGCCCGTTCGTGGTTGGCTGAGTACTTGGAAATCCCAGGTACCACCCTCGAGTGGTTGACTACAGGGGTGAAGATATTGAGGAGAACATTGAACTTTGAGGCAAAGGGGTGGGAGACATTTGTATGCAGCAGGCTAGACCTTACCACCCACGACAACTCACTCCCAATTCACCGGGTGATTGTAGTTGCATCTATCATGGCAGGGTACCCGATCAATGAAAGGAATGTGATGTCCCGAGTCATTACTCAGGTAGTGAATGAGGGTGACGGGTCTTACCCATTCCCCAACTTCCTGATGATGTATTTGGAGGAGCTCAATGTGTAGAAGCCCAAATTCGACGTGAAAGTGAAGGCAAAGGCACCTTTCTCGTGGTATAGCCTACAGGGTGATGACAACCTTAAGGGAAAGCAGTTTAAAAGAAAATCCACTACTTGAACTGGCCAATCTGAAGAGCCAGTAGTGGTAGTGACTAGTCCACAACCTCCTTCCGTTGCAGTAGATATAGCCCCAGGTCCATCCATATCCACAGCTCCAGAGATACCTGTCACACCTCCTTTTTTATGGGTTACACCCTCGGTGAAGGGTATAAAGGAGTTTTTTCCAATTTAAGGACAGTCGGAATGGGATTAGTTATTTAAGTTTTCAGAGTCGCCACTTGAGAATATAATGGTGTCCCAAGTCACCGAGTTAATCCCGAACCGAGGAAAGTTTGACTCTGTTACAGTCTGCGAAATAGAAATTCAGATAAGGAATTCTATTAATCCGGGAGAAGGTGTTAGGCACTCCCGAATTTCGTGGTTCTAGCACGGTCGCTCAACTGTTGTATTTGCTTTTATCTGATTTCTCTATATATTCCAATTATGTGCTTTATTAATATTCCGCATTATCATTTTAAATAATTGCAACGTCGTGAAAATGCATTTTTTGAACCACACCGTACCAGTACGCCTGTGGCTTTTAAATACATTTCGACTTCGTTGAGAGTAAGATTTGGGTCACATAAATGTACACCCATACTTGAGAATGTATGTTAAAATTTTGCCTAAAATATCTATGTCTTATTAACTTTGGGAAAGACCGTGAAATTCGCTAAACGGTCCTTCCAAATCTATGTGTTTTATAATAATTAAATGAGGGCCCCGTGCATTTTCGTTCTCTAACGAGGCTCGTCTCATTATATTTTTAAAAGGTCGAACCTAAGTTGTGCTATATTTTCTATCATTTGTTTTTTTCTTAATAGTTATTAATATCTTTCTAACAGTCATATTATTGTTTTGCAGATCCAGGCCATCATATGTTTTTGGGCCTGAAAATCATATCCAACACAAGGGGATGCATGGAAGTGCGTTGGGCTAATTAGAGCCCAATTCATAATTGCGGGTCCATTTTATAGGCCTAAAAGCCATTAATTGAATCTGGCTTCTTTGCCTTATCACGCCTAAATTGTTAACCAAATCCAAAAAAAGAACATGTTAAACATTCTATTAAGGCTAATTATATATATACACTAGTATTACAACTTCAGTATCAGAACTTAACTAAAAAATAACACTGATTTTATTTATAACTACTGTCTATTTACCAAATTAATCAAGCTGAATCTATTAATCGAAACATGTACTTATCCGATGCAGAAATTACATTGTTACTTCTAAATTTGGAATTACTAAACTAGATATATAGTTGACATATTTAACTAAATCCTGAACCTCATTAGTATTTGATTCCTGTTTCATATCTAATTTTAAACTTAAAAGCGAGTTATAAAGCTAATTTAATCTACTCAATGTCATGAACGAAATCTTCTGCATGCTTTCCTTATTAAAATTACTGATTCAGAAGTCTAACTAACAAAAGTTCTTCAATATCTTTTGTATTAATCTCTAAGTTTGAAAACAAGTGAACATCTACAAGTAATCAACTAGACTTCAACCAGTTTTGATTCTACGACCTAAGTAATCGTTTTTAACTTTGCATTATTTTTACATGAATATCTAAACTACTACTGAAGAAAAACATAAATCAAAGTTCACAGTTCATGCACTCCCAAATTATACATTTGATCCTAACAAATTACATGATTTCTAAGTATTTCTCGCTATAAATGAAAATAGTATTAAAATATAACAAAGTTTAGGGTATATTTTATTTCTCTAAAAGTTCGATTACATCTTCGAGAATCAGTGGTGTACCTGATCAAATTGAGAAGAGAAACAATGAGTTCTAGGGAAGTAGAAGGCCA
>MU719152.1:1386-20014 GCA_026770625.1 Nicotiana glauca | reverse complement strand
GGAATAATTATTGGATTTTATAGTGCAAAATAGGCCATAAATTGGTTTTAAAAATCCTTAAAAATGTGGAAAAAATACCAAAATCTTTGTGGATGTTTATACATGCATACACATGCTAATTTGAAAGTATTTTGAGTATAAAATAAATATAAAAAAAATTAGGTATCAACAATTCCAAGATTTAGAGTTGTTTTGGGTGTTTTGAGGGTTCGAGTAGGTCCGCCTCGTTATTTCAGACTTGTCGGTACGTTCGGGCGGGGCTCGGGAGCCCCGTGCGTCAAACGAGCAAGGTTCGAGCTAAGTAGGAAAATCGAGGAATAGCTGAAGGTTGCTGCTTTTGTTATAACCGCATCTGGAGTTCTAGAACCGCAGAAGCGGGACCGCAGAAGTGACCAAGGCCCAGGCCAAGGGAAACCATAGAAGCGGTTGCGCAAAAGCGATCCCCAGACTGCAGAAGCGGTCCAGCCGCCTTAGACCAGCTCCGCAGAAGCGGGACCCGGACCGCAAAAGCGATCCAAGCATTTTGGGCCAGATTCGCAGAAACGATCCTAAGTCTTCATAAGCGGTTTTCGCAGAAGCGGTCATTGCACCGCAGAAGCGGAAATCGTTGGGCAGTGAGTTCATTTAATTCAAACTCAAAGGCCATTTATTTAATTTCTACACTACACTTAGGCGATTTGGGGGCTTCCAAAGA
Organism: Nicotiana glauca; assembly: GCA_026770625.1. Classification (NCBI taxonomy): domain Eukaryota; kingdom Viridiplantae; phylum Streptophyta; class Magnoliopsida; order Solanales; family Solanaceae; genus Nicotiana; species Nicotiana glauca. The sequence goes on along the minus strand of MU719152.1, from coordinate 19,320 downwards.
GAGGATTTCAACTTAGCACTTCAAGGTAAGTTAATTCCATTCATTACTGGTTTGAATACATGTGTATTAAGTTTATTAAACACTAAAAATTAGGCGAAATCAAAGGGGTTAGAGCTAGACCTAGGGTTTAAGTAAAATCAAAATTTAACCACGAAATTTGTTATGAAATTAACTAGAATTTATATATTATCGATCCTTAGGTAATAGAGAACAACTTTCTTCGAAGAATATCGGAATCCGGGCACGTGGGCCCGGGATCGAAATTTAGGAAACTTATGAAAAAGGTTTGAAAATTACTTAAATAGTTAGAATTCGACCTTGTAAGCCTTTATTGACTAGTTCTTGCTTTATTTAACTAGTTTGTGATCATTCGGCTCCGAATTGAGAGCTTGGGCTTGTTCTTGATATAGGAAGTGCACTTTGGAGCGAGGTGAGTCTCCTTTCTAACCTTGTAAGAGGGAATTGTCCCCATAGGCATAACAATTGAATTATTTGTCATTGTATTCGGGGGCTACGTACGTAATAGGTGACGAGAGTCTGTGCGTAGCAACTAATATGCTAAGTCCGGGTAGTTTAGGACCCATAAGCATGCTTTACGTGATATTCTAATACAGTCTAATTATCTTGGATTCGTATGAACTCTTTGATTAAGAAGAATGAGATTAGAGGATGACCCTTATCCTGTTTGGTCCTTTAAAAGAGAATAATTGGCATTTCTGTGTATGGCCACTCTCATATATATATATATATATATATATATATATATATATATATATATATATATATATATATTGATTTTTTTATTGTTGCTTGTCAATGAGCTTATTTCTGTTTGACTGTAATAGATGCATCCATGGTTAGAGCCATTCGACCCTCGGCAGTGCACAATTTACTTTTATGTCGGATCGGGCTGTACGTTCCTCGGTGATTATATGCGCATGACTTATTTGGCATTCTACTGTGGATTAAACTTTATAATTGCTTAAATATATAAGTGGACGCTCATGATGAAAATCTAAAGGAAGAATTGTAGTTATACTTGCTAATCCGTATGATCTGAGTTATTTCTGCTTATTATAAATCCTCCTCATTTTATATGATCTTTGTAAGTATCGAGTCGACCTCTCGTCTCTACTTCTTCGAGATTAGATAGGATACTTACTGGGTACATATTATTTATGTACTCATACTATACTTTTGTACTTAAATGTACGGGATCTGAGACAGGTGGACTTGGTTATCATTCTGGTGCGTACCTGTGAGCGGACTTGGGACTTCTACGGTGAGCTGCTTTCCTCCATGCCGACCCGCAGCCGAAGAAGTCTTTTCCTTGTACTTTTATTTTCTGTCTCTCTTGATTCAGACAGTAGAATAGTATGATATTCTTTTGGGTGTATATTCTACTAGCTGCCCGTAGCTTGTGACACCAGGTTCTGGGACACACTTTGATAGACATTTATTTTGGGGTTGTGTCATTATGTTATTTACGGCATTTCGCTCTTATGGTTTAATTCCAAGTTAAGTGTTTATTCCACTCATTTCTGATTAAAAGTAACATAAGTATTTAGTAATGTTTCCGTGATGGCTTGCCTGATAATGATGTCAGACGCCCTCATGACCTATTGTGGGGTCGTGACATTTTCCAAATTAAAGGGTGATTAATGTAGTTGTTAATGTGTTTTAAAAGGTGTACTTAGTTTGACATCTGAATTCTGACAGCTCGGTAAATTGGCTCAATTGAAGGTGATTTTAATGATAGATGGTGGTCATCCCTTCAAGCATAGGTAGCTAGCAATTAAATACCTAATTTACATGAAAAATGGGAATGGTGGGGGGTGGGGGTCGGGGTCGGGGTGACGATTAAATTGATGCTTAATTCCAATTAATTATGGCTTTAATATTTTTTCTGGACATACGTGTTTTGTTTTAAAATGTCTAGTCAAAAAGCATTGTATTGGATACCCTTATCCCAAACAACCTAACCAATTGGTCTTTTTTTAGATGGATAATAAATGTGCCCTCTATTCTTCTCTACTTAACTACTCCCTCCGGTCTAAAATAAGTAATTTTTTGGATATTTTCACACAGATTAAGAAATTTACCTTTTAGCATTAATTAGCAATTGAATTGACCATATTAACCTTTACTATCTCACATAAATACTCCTAACATATATTCCAACACTATTTACTCCAAGGACAATGTAGGAAAAAAATAATTAATTCATTCTTGAAATCTGAAAAAATCACTTATTTTGGACCAGAAGAAAAAGGCCAAAAAATTACTTATTTTGGACCGGAGGGAGTATCTATTTTTAGTTGGAGAAATTTAAAAATAGCCAGATTTACAACTAGTCGTTTAAAAATAGCCAGTTCAAAAATAATCAAAATTTAGCCATATTTCATGTAAAGATAAATTTGAGCGAAAACGCTGTTCAAAATTTGAAAAATACGTCACTATATTATACTGGAGTTCCAGCATAAGCATGCTTGAACTCGAGCATATTATACTGGAGTTCCAGGATAAGTACACTAGAACTCCAGCATAATATATTGGAGTTCCAGCAAGTATAATTGTCCAGTATAATATACTGGAGTTTGGAGCACCGGTGCTCCAGTCTCCAGTATATTATACTGGAGTCAGCAAAGTATACCGGTCCAGCATAATATGCTGGAGTTCATACACAGGTGCACCGAACTCTAGTATATTATGCTGGACCGGTCTCTATTGCAACAAAATAGTGACTATTTTTTATTGACTTTGTAAACGCTGGCTATTTTGGAATGACCAATCCGAAAACTACCTAGTGCTATTTTTACATTTTTAGTGGTTTGAACTTATGACTTGTGGCTAATCACATTCTTTTTACAATGCTCGTTGTACTCTTTTTCAGCTCTGAAACATGCTTCGTAATATATTTTTATTTAAATCGCCAAAAAGAAAAATAGCGTGATAACACAACTAAATTAGGCATTTGAATATAAGATGAAGCACTATCCTTCAAATACTCTTTTGTGGGCGCTTGGACATAAGAATTCTGAAATTCCGAAAAAAAGTAAAATAAATAATTAAGTGAAAAGAGCATTTGAAAATTAAAATTGTGTTTGGACATGAATACAATTTGGAACTGTTTTTAAATTTTTGTGAGTATTGAAGTGAAAATAAAAAAAAATTTGTAGTTTTTTAGATTTTCAAGAAAAATTTGAAATTCACCTTCAAGTGAAATTTGAAATTTTCATGAAAAATACTGATTCCAAAAAAAAAAAAATGTAAAACAAAAAATCGAAAAAAGTGATAAATTTCCTATGGTCAAACGGGTGGCAACTTTAACTTCAATTCAGTCAAAATATTATCCATATATCAACATTGGGAAAATGACCCTCTATAACCCTTCAAAATTTTAATAGCTCATGATTTTCTCCATTGATACGAAATATCTCGTTGGCCCATACATATTACATCTAATAGTCCAAAATGACTATTTAGTATATTTTATGTATAGTGACACTCTATTATATATAAATTGTACAATGACAGTCTATGTTACATATTTTTTTGTTGAGTGTCAATCTATTTAGTACATACATTGCATAAAATTTGTATATAGTGTGTATCGCGCATCTTGCAGTGTATCCATAACGTATTATTAATGTATCCCGAGCGCTTTTGTGTATCCAAAATGTATAGGTTATTCTACAAAATATAAAATTTGTACATATAAAGTGTATCGTGCATTTTACAATGTACCATTAATGTATCCCGGACGGTATTATCCAAAAAAAACTTTATGGCATATTTAAGACACTTATTTCTTTATTAAATTTCTTGTTAAAATAGTTAAAACGCAAGAGTGTATAAAGTATTTTTCCTTGTTATTCTGATCTAAAATACATGAGGCTTTGGGTCCTTAACCATCAATTCGAAAAAGACAGAAACTTTGTACTTTGTGTATATAAAGCCCTCATTCAAAGTGCAGAATACATAATATTTCCAACTCTTAAACTTGCTTCTTATTAGCTTAGGCGTGGCACAGAAGCAAAGATCAAACATGATGAGGTTAGGACAAAAAATAATTATGTCTAAGTCACATATTTTCTACTGATGGAGGAACGATTTAGGCTTTACAATTGTTTAATGAGAATCAGCAGGATACATTTGTCAAAAAGAAAAATAAGAAAATTAGATGGATGATGAAGTTAATCTGGATTAAACCAACAGTAGCTAAGGAACAAGCGACAGCTTTAATGAGAATGTGGATAAACGATTTAGGCTTTATAATAATGTATGTCGGTAGGGGTGTACATGGACCGAGTTGGTTCAGTTTTTATCAAAACCAAATCAAACCAACTATATCGGTTTGGATTGGTTCGGTTTTATCGGGTTTTTCGATTTTTTTGTAATATGAAAATTATTTCAATTTTACCTTGTTAAATTTTTTACAAGCAAATATATCTTTAGTAAAAATTAAAAAAATTGACAAATATATGATCTATTAAAATATTCTTATGAAAGAATTTTCTTAGTAAAACATGATAGTTTTTTTTAGTCGTCTGACAATAGTTTTATGTTGATGTACACTTTCAAGGTTAACCGAATTTAATAATTAAACATAAAAATAAATATGAATCTATATAATGATATTTTCTATTTAATTATATCTAAATTATCGAAATACCATTTCAAATTCGAAAAAAGAAGTAAGAAGTTAATAGATCTTGACATACGAATATGGGAGAACAAAGAAATTGGCGTATTTTACAAACACTTGATAAGAAAATGATCATACAACTATTATTTAAAGTTAATAAATATTTAACACTTTATATTTAATTTATTATTATTATTTAGTTTTTTTTTAATTGAAGGTTACCATAGAGGTGTAGGGGTTGAGGCATGACCCCTTACCTGTATATTAACAAAAGCCAAAAAGTGAATACTTAGAGATTTACTAATTACACAAAAAATCCTATGAGGGAGGGATACATGAGAAGTGATTACTGAGGATTTGTGAGGGGTTAATTTCCGGTCCACAGTGATAGAGGATATACAAAAATAAGAGGCTAATTACATACATAATCACCATCATAGTTTGTACCGTCCCTCCTAAGTATAATTCTAAAACATGGGAATTGTTCTCTATACATTCGACAAGCTCCCCTTGTTTCAGCTGGTAATTCACAAACTTGAGAGAAAATCCTTGCCTCTGTAGAAATTTGCGGGTTGGCTCCATATTTGGCTAAGGCATCAGCAGTTTCATTTCCCTCTCTATAGCAATACTGGACTTCTATGTTTAAAGATTGTGTTATTTGAGTCATGTACTTGATGTCATCTGTAAGCTCCCAAGAAGGTTTATAAACTCCCTTCATCATATTGACAGCATAAGAGAATCCATTTCTGAGATGCAATTGGTTACATTGTTTTGTCTGCACCAATTAAGAGCATACAATACTGCTTGAACTTTAGTTTGGTTGTTAGTGCAGAAATGAAGAGCTTTGGAAAATGCCATGATCAAATCTCCATTTCTGTTCCTAACCACCCCTCCAATTCTTGCAGTTCTCTTTGTAATATTACTGCTTCCATCAGTGTTTATTTTTAGCAAACCTTATGGGGGTTTATTCCATATAACTGAGTGCTTGTGACTATTGATCTACAGTCTTCCTTGTAAGAGCAAATTTGATGTCATTGCCATTTCGTGTCCACATTAGCTCATCTCTTCTTTATGTATACCTTCATATGAAACAAAATAGAATGCTTTAGCTTTGCAATCATAGGATTTATGTTTCCATACCTGATAGAGCATCTATTTTTCAATAGTTCCCAATAGATAAAGATAGGAACTACTCGACATAAGTTTCTTTGCACAACATTCTTATTCTGATTGTTCCTCCATTCTTTTAAAGTATATGTAATTGAATGGCATCCTACTTTAATTCCCAGCGGACCTGCAAAGAAATTCTAAGTTAGAAAAGCAATATCACTACTAAGGAGAATATGAGATATAGTTTTTTTTTTTGGGATGTAGACAATAAGAGCATCTGGAGACTATATTATGACCAAATCGTTTTATGATTTCATCCGCAGGTAATTTACCTATAATAGCTCTCCAAAGAAAGAAAGACATTTTAAATTGGACATTCTTCTTCCAGACATCTTTCCACATATTATCCATATCCCTTCTTTTTCTTAAGCAGTTCCCACGGCTTCGAGAAGCTGAGAGGCTAAAGAAAAAGTCAAGTCCATCAACCTCGTTAAGAGTTGTTCCACCCCGGTGGGTGAAAAGGTTGATGTCGGGTGAGCAATCGATATTATCTTGGTTGGATGAGGGTTCCAACCTTTCTCTTTTGTTTGTCTCGAAGAGACAAAAGCACTCATATTAATGGTGCTAATTCCCATGTTCTTTCTATTCTCGTTTGGTTTTGAGAGCCTCTCTCTCCCCATCCCTTACTCGTCTTTTGAAAGTCGTCATCCTGGATCCGACCGTACTTGTGATGGTTCCAAGGATCCAATATGACCACTTAGGTCTATGTTGCCACGATATTGTTCTATGAAAGCGGGAGGTTTAGAAGTTTAGCCCATTTTTTTGGTGTCGTAGGGGAGGGATTGACCTTTCTAACACATATTCAGTCGTACCGGCATGGCCCCACTGATTTATTTTCGATTGGAGCATCAAGCAGTGCAACCCGGATCTTCTTGACTAAGCCCGAAGAGCAAGTTATGGCCCCATTAGAAGTCTTAGTCCAAACAGGGGTGTCATTAATCTGTCTATTGCCAATAGGAATATGTTTAATATGATTCAACAGATTATTAGGAACCAGCCTAGATATAGTATTTACATTCCATGCCTCATCCTTGATATAATCCCTGATCCTCATATTACCAGTTTTTCTGTTACCATTGACATAAGCACCTAGTGATCCAAGTCCTGTCCAATTATCCCACCAAAAGGAGCTATCACCATCATTGATCTTCCATAGGATATAAGGTTCAATATCTTTTCTGATATGCATCATATCCTTCCCGGCAGCAAAATGTTTACGTTCCAAGGCCTTTGCAACAAGGTGGCTTCTTGGGGAGTTTTTAGCTCTCATGAATTTGGCCCAAAGGTTGTTTGAAACTCTGAACCTCTTTGCAACAAGGTGGCTTCTCGGGGAGTTTTTAGCTCTCATGAATTTGGCCTAAAGGTTGTTTGAAACTCTGAACCTCCACCATCTTTTGACAGAGAAAGTCTTACATAAGTCAGTCAGACTTTTAAAACCCATACCACATTCATCAGTAGGATAACAAAGATTTCTCCAAGAGCTCCAATGGTATTTGTTCTTGTTTTCAGATTTTCCCCAGAAGAAATTGGAGAAGCAACTCTCCAATTATTTGAATATTGTATTGGGAGGGGTAACAATTGCAAGAATCTGAAGAGCTTGAGATTGGAGCACATGATTAATGAGAGTAGCTCTTCCCCTAGGGGAGAGTACATGACCTTGCCAACCTCCTATCTTATTCATAACATTCCTAACAATATCTGTATAGTAACAAATTTTCTTTCTTCCAGAATAGATTGGGCAGCCCAACTATTTGAAAGGGAATGAATGATATTGATAATCAGTAGGCCTTTGAATCATATTATATCTACTATCACGAATATACTTGGACGCTAAGTAAAAAAATTTATCCTTATTGATCTCTTGCCCTGAAGATTCTTCATATCTCCTTAAAGTTTTCATTACCTACTTTATGGAGTATTTATCTCCATAAGTGGCGATCACTATGTCGTCTTCATATGCCAGATGATTGATCTTGGCCTTCTGTTATTCATAGAATACCCAATATACTTACCCTTATTATGGAGGTGATTAAGGGCCTTCGATAGGGCCTCAGCTGCAATAAAAAAAAAAGCTAGGGGAGAGGGGGTCTCCTTGTTTAAGACCTCTAGAAAAGGGAAAGAAACCAAATCTAGTTCCATTAATAATAACAGAATACCAATTATTAGAGAGCAATCTATGAATTATTTCAGTGAAAGGTTTAGCAACTCCCATACGCCTCATAACACAAGTAAGAAAAAGCCAAGAAACTTTGTCATAAGCTTTAGCCATATATAGTTTCATGATCACATTGCCACCTTTATTATTGTGTTTAATATCCTGGACAATTTCTTGAGTTAAGAGAACATTTTTAGTGATTAGTCTTCCTTTGATAAAACCAATTTTATTTTCAGAAATAATTCTAGGAAGAAAACCAGTTAATCTATTGGAGATAATTTTATTGGAAAAAATACTAGACTAATAGGCCTAAGTTGAGAGAATGTAGAAGGAGATTCAACCTTTGGAATAAGAACTAGACAAGTATGATTAAAAAATGTAGTTAGAGTGTTACCACCAAATAAGGCCTTAACCATAGCACACACATCATCAGTAATAATATGCCAGATTTAGGAAGATAGGGTGCACCATAGATACGATAAGAAGCACCCCTCAATCGATAAGCAAGCTTGAACAAATTTGCCATTGAATCCATCCGGACCAGATGCACTATCAGGATGAAGCTCAACGACTGCAGTTTTCACTTCCTCATCGGAAGGAAGTTGGAGAATAGCTTGATTGTCTTCCCAAGTGATAATATTGTCAATCCTTTTGAGGAATTCCATGCCATTGTTCTGGTCAGCCTGTGAAAACAGGTTGCTGCAGTGTGATATAGCAGTTTCTGCAATTTTCTCATTCCCTTGAATCCATTGACCTTGATCATCTTTAATTCTATGCAGAAAAGATCTTTTCTTCTTCTATCTGATGATGCTATGAAAGTATTTGGAGTTGCTATCCCTTTCTTCCTCTCATTTGATGTTGGGTTTCTGTCTAAGAAAAGAGTCTTGCATATTCATCCACTCCATTTGTTGAGCATATGCTAAATTAAGATTGATTCTATTATTGTCGCAGTCATCTTGTTCATATTTAGCTTCAAGATCTTCAACCTTCTTCTCAAGTTATTCTACCTTGTCAAATATATTGCCAATACTTTCTTTAGACCATTTACTTAGAGAATGAGAGAGATTCTTGAGTTTTTGATGTAGAATATACATAGAATTTCCTTGTATTTGAGTTTCCCAGTAATCTTTAACAACCTGCTCAAAATAAGGTTGATCCAGCCAGAAATTTAAGAATCTGAAGTATTTGATAGGAGGAGAATCAAACTTGGAGCACTTATAAAGCAGCACATTATGATCGTATCCTGTTCTGGGCAAGTGTCTGACAGTAGCCAATGGAAAGACAGTTGACCATTGATCATTATAGAAAATTCTATCTAGTCTCTGAAGAATTCTATTATCTCCCCTCCTTCTATTAGACCAGGTGCAATTGTTACCTGTATAGCTAGCATCTGCCATACCACAATCTTCCATACATCTGATAAAGTCCATGCTTTTACTAAGTGTGTAAATTCTGCCACCCTTTCTTCTCATTAGCATCCATGATCACATTGAAATCGCCTCCAATAGACCATGGTCCATTGATATGATTACTCATATTGTTGATAGATTTCCAAAGGTTCTTTCTTCTTCTTGTATTGATTTTTGCATAAATAATAGTAATCCAGAACCATAGTAATCTGTTATTTTTTGTTGCTAATGACATTGCAGGTATAATCATTATTCCAGAAAATCCAGATTTTCCCATTATTTGCAATCGCATTTGGAAAGCCAAGTTGTCTACAAAAGGTTCCTGAAGAGCAATAAAGGTAACCTCGTGTCTTTTAATAAGATTTTTAAGTCTTTGGAAGCTCCCTTAGACTTAACACCCCTGATATTCCAAATGATTGTATTAATCATTAAGAACTAGATTAGAGATTATTTTTGGTTCCTCTTCCTCTGCCTCTAGTATTAGGTGCAGTAGCAGATTTTTTGGTGCTTTTGTTTGAGATTTTTGCTCCTCTTGGAGACAAACCTTACTTTTCAATCACTTCCTGGACCCGTTGGATGACAACATCATGTAAATTCAGATCTGGTGTTGGAGAGAAAGTTTTGACTAATTGCTCATTCGTAGCATCATCTTCTTTTAAGCTGTCAAATTGTTGTATTTCTTGATTTCCTCTTTTGCTGATTTGATGCACAAGAGTATTAGTGTTGATGTCTTTCTTGGTTCCTTCAGAATTAATCTCAAGTACTTGAGACTGTTTCTGATTAGTTTCAAACTTAGAGCCTTTGTTCTGTTCTTCTTGTTCTTCCTCCAAAATCTGAAAGGAATTATGGATATCGATTGATGACCCTTTAAGGTCACAAACAACTTGTTGATCATTTGATTCCTGGCGTGTAATCATCAACCTCTTGGTTTGAGATCCCTGGACACTAGTGCCAAGTTGTTGGTTCCCTTAAATAGCTTGTCTTTCTCAATTATTGATCCCAATTCAGGATTAACCTTATCATTAATACATTTGTAGCATCAATTCCTGAAACTTGCCCGACCTCTTCATCCGACTGTTGTTGGATCTCATTACATATAGGCTTGTCAATGTTGTCATTTGATTTTCTATCTTCAGTTCTGGATAATAGAATAATGTTCTCAACTTGCTGTTGTAGATGCTCATTTACCTAGTTTTTCCTCTTCTTGATTTTTTTTGAAATGGCAGTTCTTTGTCTTCTCTGTTTCCTTTTCACTCTTTCTTTCATTTTTTTTCTTGTTTAGCTTATCTTGTGTATTGTTATCAGGTTGGTTAACCTTCTTTTCAGAAATCATATTGCTAGTTTGCTCCATTTCCTCCTCAGATTGCTTGCTCGCTTGAGTCCGCTCAACTTTAGTCTTATCTTCTGTTTCTCCTATTGATTTCTTCTTAATTGCAGCTCTACATTGGACTAGAGAATGTCCAATGAGCTTACAATGCTTGCAATATTTGGGACGTGTTCATATTCAATCTTCTGAGTAAATCCCTTCAAAGGATTTGTTTCCTCTTCTTGGCCTACATAAACACTAGTCACATGTAGTTTTGTGAGATCAATCTCGAGTCTGACCTTAACTGTACTAGGTCTAGTTCTGCCAAAAGTGGCCACATCCATAGAAAGAGGTTTTCCCACCGGTTCCAAAATCTACTTAACATAATGTCATATGTGGTAGTGAAAGGGAAGTTCAGGTAGCAAACCCCATACTGGGACAATAGGAGAAATCATGATCTAGCCTAAAATCGGGAGTCCACATTTCAAGCCACATTAGGAATCCATTAATTTCCAATGCCCTTCTAAAGTAGAAATTTTTGCAATCTTCCTCATCAGAAAAGTCTATGAAAACAATACGCCTATTATACGCACCAATTTTAATAGTGCCTTTAAGAGAAATTTTTTCCATAAACACAGCTCGGAGTACCTCAATTTTTGGTCGGGTTCGCAGGAGTTTGCCCACAACGGTAAGTTTGCACTCTTCAGCCATAACTCCATTATAGTCATTAGCTTTGAAAATTACTGCTAGTATACCATTGTGAGTAGTGATTTGGGCTTTGACGTCTTGGCATCCATAACTGATAGAGGTTTGCTTTGGGGGTTTTGGAGAAGATAATTTCGTAGCATAGCTTGATTCTGCGACATTCAGTTGTTGGATATTCAAATTCTCAGCTTGGGGTTCCTTTTGATGATCTAGACACGCCGGTGGAAACTCCTCCGGCTTGCCATGGAGGAGGCGCGTGTGCACCAAACGCAGAATTAGGGGGAAATAGACGTTATAAATTAGGCCGTTGTGAGAGTATGTCTTTTTAGCATTTTTTATATCTAATAAAATATTACATCTCACAAGACAATCGTAAATATTTTTAGACATTTTTTAAGAAAAACTCTATAACATGTTTTAAAAGTATATATAAAAATTATATATTTATGTCAATTTCGTTCGAATTTTTTTTCAATACCAAACTAAATCAAACCGAACTACTCGTATTTTTTAATTAATCTGGTTTAACTATTCGGTTTGGTGAGGTTTGACTTTTCAGTTTGTACACCCCTATTAATGCCGGTATGTGGAGAAGACCAATTTAGGCTAGCCATTATAACTTGTTTGGGGCTATAAATTGTATGGTTTAATCCATGGCTAGCAAATGATAATTGTTTCCACCGGCCGGCTACATATCGAACACTACGCTCTAAATCCAACAGGGACATAAACGAACCAGAAATGCAAACGTCAAACAAAAAAAAGTAGAATTAACACATGCAAAGATTGTGTCCAAAAATACAAGGAGTATGTATTCTATCTTTTTCCTGACAACACTTTGGTCACAAATAAACATACATCACAAGAATGAACACTACAAACACATATGAAACAGCCATGTTTGCCTAACTAAAGTACTAAAACATATTAAAACAAGCATATCAGAGGTTAACCAAAACGTATGAACGAAACCAAGCATCTGTCCAACTGAAGTCGCCAATTTCTATATCTGCTATATCCTCAAGGCAGAGGCATGCAAATCACATTCTTCCCCAAAATCATCCCATTATTATATTGCTGCTCTCAAGGCCCCTCTAGCAGCTTCTTGTTTCATCTCTGCAGCTTTACCACTTCCTCGGAAATACATGTATACTTGCTGCATTATGACATTACACGTAAACCAAAAGTTTAGATTCTGTGCTCGAGTGAAAATATATTCTGGAGCATCGAGAAATATAAAGTGAGTCTGACCTGGATAACCCAAATGCTAAGCACTGATTCGAGACAAAATAGCCCGAAACCGATGAAGTAGAAAATCTATGAAGGGAAAGACAATGGATACATGTTAATAGGCAGAACTTTTGTAGCTTGATAGAGATGCTATGCATTATGATAGAGACACTATGGATTATGCTCAAATAGTCCTAACTCACCCCAACAAGTACATTTTTGCCGATGAGATCCACTGCAGGCAGGATGCCTCTGTTCCAACAAAATAACCAAACATCAGATCATTATAAGTTATAACAGTTAGCTACTAATGTAGATAAAAAATCCACACAAAAGAAAGCTAATATCCGTCTGGGAAGCAAGTTCAAACTGCGAAAGATTAAATTACCTAAACTCACTTATCCTCCCTTATTTTCTCCTATATGGGATTAGGAAGCTAATCAAGTAACTTTAGAGGAAGAAGTTCAACAACTTTCTTAAAGAAGAAAATGCAATATGGAACTTACGTAAGGGATTTTCCTCGGAATACTACTGGAGGAGCAACAGCAGCAAAGATACAGAATATAATGTGAACCTGTAAACAGAGCAAAGTCTAAGATAGCTGCACAATTGAGTCAGATATCAAAGAGACCTTGGTAACAAGGACTCAGGTACACGTATGCATATTTTGATCTATCCTTGTGAAGTACCCATTTCCATGTCATTCACGTTTGGCGTATAACAAGGCAAAAAAATAGTCTATATAAAAGAGGAAAACAATTGTGTAAGGAACTTACCATGTAAAACAAGAAAAACCACGCAAACTTCATGGCACCCTCAGTTCTGTGACCAATTAGCATTTCGATTAGTAGGAGAGGAAAAAAGAGCACAACCAGGGACATAAAAGGCATAGGCAACATTTTGCCTGTGATCCAGGAAATGGACCTATACCCGACCAACCGGTAAGATCTTAAGTAAAGAATATTTTTATGCCACATTCACAAAATTTTAGAATATAATACTTCGGCAATAACAAAAACCAACTGACAAAAAATCACTGTTTCATTCAAAAATGGTCTGATCATTTCTGAAGTAACTCAATTCACTTCTCCAAAAGACAGGAAAATTACCTAAAGGCGCGATACAGAGGACGATACCACATGAAATAGGCTCCAGGAACTCCCGATATGAAGTAAATGATAGAAAGGAACCAGATCTTTACATCTAAAGCCAAAAACAAAAGTTAGTAATCCGGCTCCTAAGGATAAGTAAAGACTCGTAGAGATAGGGAACATGCTGATTCAGTGTACCTCCTTCTTTAATCCATGCTGTAGTGGTAGCTACAATGTTCCACACAAGGCATGCAATAAGTCCTGCTCACAATCAGCATATATCTCATCAGCAAGAGATAAATAAGATACTCGCATACAGTATGAAATGAGTAAAAAGTAAACAAAAGAATCTTTAAAAAATTATTCCAGACAGACAGATCTATCATGTTATAACGTGTAACGAACTTTTATTAAACGACCAAAACAATTAAATACTAACAAAAGCATGTATGAGTTGCAATACTCATGACAAGATAGAGCTAAGATGTTGATAGAGAGGGACCTATGCCATATGGATCCCTTATTTGTCTGCCACTACAATCAATTTTGACATAGCTATCGGTAATTACAGGAAGAATTTTCAAAGAAAGACTAGAAATTAGTGAAAAATTGCCCGCAGATCTACTGGATACTTGCACTTTTACTGGATATGTACACATTTCCGAGTCCATGGACAAAAGGAAGAGAAGTGTGAAAAGGCTACCAAATCAATTTTTCTTTCTATGCGGACTAAAATAGAGTCTTTTTAGTTTCTACATTATTGTACCCAATTCATTCCAGTGTTATCAAAGGCGAAAAGCGCAAGAAAGCTCTAAGGTCTGTTGGGGCTTTAAGTGCATGGCGCAAATAAAGCGTGGGCTTTAACGAAAAAAGGCGCAAATGAAGAAAATCTAGAAATATGTATATGTAGTCCAAGATTAATATCTATAAGCATGAATTACCATATATATGGACAAAGAAATTGAAGAATAACTTCCGATAAAGTGACATATCAATTGTTGTATCGACTCTTTAAGATTACACTCGTTGACAAGGAAAAGTAAGCCGTAAAGCCTCGAGAACAACACTGAAGCGCCCGCTAAGCGAGGCGAACGCTCAATATTTTTTGAGCCTCGCTTCAGGGCTCAAGTGTGCTTTAAGCGTGCCTTTGATCACACTGATTCATTCAAGGTCTCTGAAAAATGCATTAGATGTGGATGTGACTTTTCTTGGTGCTTTTATTTTGAGAAGGAAATTTTCTTGGTCCTCAATTTAACATTATTTTTATATTCTTTTGGTTGATGCAGGATATGCTTCAAGGATGGATGAAAAACAAAAGATGAGAAAATATCAATCAAAGAAGGAAACAAATAACAAAGGCTTTAGGTCCCAAGAATACTAAACGTGCGAAAATAAAAACATTCAACATGTTGGATTGTTGAATGCAATGATTTAAAGTCTAAAAGAACTATTTACTTGGTCCAACCGATTGGGCACTATTACTACTTCAGGAGTCAGAACTATTTTTCTGACGATTTTATCAAAACTTTTCTAAATTTCAACTACAAAAAGTTGTGATTCAGTACACTTCTGTAGTGTTAAATATGTAATTTTAACTTGAGAAATCAAGGAATTGATGTTCAAATTATTAGATGCATTGACACTCGTACGCCGAACACCATCATATTTTGGACGAATGGTGTGCCACATAAGAGCAAAAACCTAAATAAATTATGCACCATACACAGTGTTCTAAAGTAGAACCACCAAACACACGGTAAGCAATAATTGACATACCCAAGAACGTTGAAAATGCAACATATTGTAGCTTTTGCAGATGAATTGGTATTTCATTTCCAATATCATGATGGATAATTGGGAAGAACGAAGGCCAATTTTTCTGCTCGATAACAATGCCAGCTGCAACTCACATAGGAATTAAACTTGTAAGATACTGCACAAATCACAGGATAGAAGTTCCATCTAAAATATAATATTCTACAGAATTTGAAAATTACTCGGGGAAATCAGAGAAATTGAAAGTTGCATTTGAACAACAGATTACATCAAATGTGAAAGGATGATGGACAACACCATATGAGAAGTATAAGAAGAAAAAAGCAAAAAGAAGTAGCCGAATATCAAAATCAGAAGGCCCAATCAGGAACATAGAGGAAGAAGTTCCCTGTATCGTTCTTTCTTCATATACAGTTAGAAATTTTTTATGGTTTTCTCCCTTCATTTTAGTAGTTTAAATGTCAATAAAAATTTGCATAGAGAAATATCCTAGAAGATCAAAAAGAAAGATAAAGGGTAAAAGACCATAATAATAATAATAAAGCAAAAGCAAAAAAGCACCTCTTGCTGCAGCATCTTCTCTTTTTTTTAGTTCCTGCACGGCAAAGAAACCAATTAATTGAAAAACGACTTTGAGTGCACCAACAAAGAAGTGCTGAGGTGCAAATAGGGGGAAATGACATTTTCTGCTCAAATAGATCAATATTATTCAATAGTGGTGGCAAACGGGCGGGCAGGTCAAAATGTATAATGTAAAATGGATAAAATATCTGCTCTGACCCATATTTAATACGGATAGAAAATGGGTTAACCCGTGGATAATATGGATACCTATAGTATCTATGGCTTCTTGAATGTTATCACTTTTGGGAGAATTCCTAGTCTCCCAAACTTGAGAAACCTCCAATTTGAGACTTTGCAAATGAAAAAGTTAAACTCATTGGTTATCCACTTTTTAAGTGGATAATATGGATCTTATCCATTTTTGAACCAATTCTAAAAGTTCATAATCGGACCCAATTTTTAGTGGATAATATGGATGGATAACTATTTTTTTAAACTATTTTGCCACCACTATTGTTCAGCAAGAAGAGGAGAAAAGAAGAGACATAGGCACCAAGACACATAATAGAAAGCAATTTCATTCCAAATGATAGAGAAAGCAGACGATTGTAATACTAATAACAAGTTCACAGATGAATTAACCCAAAATCTCCGGCTCAAAACAAGTAGAAAGACTGAAAAACTTCTTAATTTGATTATCAAATTAAGGACCCTCAGAGGATAGCTGATAGCACAATGCTTTGTAAACTGGGCAGAAAGACAAGCACTCTACAGACCCCCCCTATCCCCCTCCTGTAAATATTATTAAGAGGGTCGAAGCTATCTTCCACTCTTATCTTCAGATATTAGAATAAACACTTCCAACCAGTCTCTCAATCGTGCCACTTAACGAAAGGAGGAAGACAGAGAAAAGCCCCTTGGCTGCAAGCATAACTATACCAAAAACACTGAACTCAAAATTTCTATGACGGATGCTCTAGGAAAGCTCCCATCTAATTTCGAGAATATACGGCAAACAAGTTTGCACTTAGGCCATGTTCATCAGTGGTATAAGCAAGTGCAATTCTAGTAAAGAGAAATAAACCGGATTAAAGCCGCACAAGGAAATCCAGAAAATACAAAATTTGGAAGGCAAAAGAAAGAAGAGGAAAAAAGATGTTATTGTTGGATTACCGAGGGAAACTAACAAACCTCACCACATTATACAGGAAATATACAAATCAAGAAACATACATCACGGGTAAAAGGGTGTGAAATATTAAACATAAGTTCAAATTTTCATGATTATACCTGTTCCCTCCGCCGTAATTCACTCTCCTTTGCCTGTAATTCTTTTTCTTTCTTTTTCAAGTCCTGTCATTCAAACTAACTTCAATTAAAAAAATCACCATAGATATTGATGTCAAATAAGATGAATAAGCATGCACATTCAACAAATCAGAAAGTTCCAACTACCGCAGAACTATCAAGAGGAATATCAACTGATGCATTGCGGTCATAGAAATCAGCTGGTTCTGGAGGAAGGGGTGAAAGTCTGGAATTTGTTGCTGAAGGCACACTCCCAGACTGAAATGTTGATAAAAAGAAAAAAATTAGTAATATAATGTATCAGCAGAAAGTGGCAAAGCATGCTAACTCCAGAACAATTCCAAGCACTAAGCCGAAAAAATGTAAATCCATAACAAAGTAAACTACACTTTGATTTAGAAAGTAGAATTGATGATTAGAAGAAAATATGTAGTGAACAAGGTCACACACGCACAAAGCTAAAAGGTTCTCATGTGATGCAATCCAACTATTTACCTCTTCTTCCTTCCTTTTTAGTTTACTTCTACTACCCGCCATCCCCCCCCCAAAAAAAAAAAAAAAAAACAACCAAA
>MU719150.1:12120-37239 GCA_026770625.1 Nicotiana glauca | reverse complement strand
TATATATATATATATATATATATATATATATATATATATATATATATATATAGGTTGCAAACATTAACAAGTGTCATTAAATTCTTGCTTTGCTTGGAAAAGTGGGTTAGAATTTGGTAGAAGTAAATATCAAAGACTCAAGGCATTAAACCTTGTTTAATAGAATCGCATAGGAACAAGTAGGTTTTATTTGGCATATATTGATTGTTCGTAATTGCAACTCTTTTATATTTGGAAAAATTATAAAGACTAAATATTACCCAACTATTGGAAAATATTGGGTAGTCAATTAGAAATCATTTGCACAAATAGAGGACCTTCCATTAGAAATATATCACATTAACACCGATAGAATTATATTTTATTGAAGGGGACACAATATTGGTTTCTTTAATCGAATTATTTACATTCTAAATCTCAACATTAGTTATTTCTTCAAATCACAATTACACTATACTCTTGTTACAACTAACTGGATAGAATTAAGATATAAGTCAAGTGATACACTAATCAAGTAGCTTTTAACACCTATTTTCTATGGGATTCGACCACAACCTTGTTGGATTATTATGTTTGACACTGACCGCCTTACACTATTTGTTAAAGTGTAATTTGAGCGTATCAACCTCCCTCAACTACAACCCTAAAATCTACCAAATCAATGGCTTCCAAGGTCACCGGAGGCCTGTATACACCTCTTATGGCTTCTACATGCTCGATTATCACGGTTTCAATGTTAGATCCTTGAAGTTTGGTCCAGACCTTGGTCGTTATTCAGTTTATGACTATTCTCCGGTCGTCTCTGACCTTTCTCCGGCCAGCCATGGCTATTCAAGTCTGATTCTTGACTCTCCTGCTTAGATCGATGGTTTTCAAAGCCTTTCTCACCACTTGGGGTTCTTCTGAAACCCTGGTCTTTAAGGTTCTTCCGATTTCTTTTATATCTGTTTTAGATCTGTGTTTGCTCTAAACTTCAAATGTTTTTCTCAAAGTTTCTTCTAAAACTCTACCTTCAAAACCCCTTATCTTTTTCGATTAGGGTTTTTGCTGAGTTATTTTGAAGCTTTCTCTGAGTTTTTACATGGTCTGCTGTGTTTCCTTATGCCATTCTTCTACTGGAGTTTGTATGTTAAAAGCCTTAATTTCTTTTGAGGTTTCTGAATTTTTTTTTTTTTAATATTTGTTTGATTTATTTTTTTTCTTTCCCCTTCCTCCGGAAACCATAGAATAGATTTGATTGGAAGGAGGGTGAGGAACGTTTTATCCCTAGACTCGATTGGTGTGAAAACCCTAAGTTTGGGTTCATTCGAGTTTTTGAGACTATTTGTTCTATGATTTACTTGTTTGTCATCTTTGAGTTCGATTGGTTTCAAAAACCCTAATTTCTTTGGATGCCTATTCGAGCTTCTAAAGCTGTTTGTGCAACTCATCTGTTTGAAGTTGCTCGACTGGATTTGAAATCTTTTTGTTTCAGCATTTGTTTCTTTATGTGTTTTTGACTTCCTGCTATCATTGAAACTTGAATATACTTTTTCAGAAGGGCCTTTTTACTTGACCCTTTGCATGCTTCTGATAGTCTCTATTTTCTCTATTACTAAGCTAATGAAGTTGACCTATGCGATTACCATGTTTCGATAGTTCACTGTCTACTGACTATATGATTGTTATTGCATGAAGCTTCTCTTTGCCATAGTTTGGCCTCGTATGCCTAATGTTTATGCACTCTATTTATATGCTGAATTCCTCTCTTAAATGACTTTCAATTTTGGACTCATTTCAAACCATCCATTATGAAGTTTTGATTGCACTCGTATGTTAAGTAATTGATTCTAACCTTGTTTCGCCTTACTGATTTCCCTGTTTCTTGGTCTAATTTAAACACTTTCCTTTGAACCTTTGATCCCTGCTCTTCTGCTCAATTTTATTAATACCCTTACCTTTGTTACATTGGTTTTTGATTCTTACCGACATTTCCTTGATTAGAATCTGATGAACCTAGTATCTATTACATATTGTATACTTGTACTATGCTGAAAATATTTTCTTACTTGTTATATTCAACCTTATGTGATTTCTTTCCTTATTTAGTATTTGCATGTTACCGTATAAATTTAACTCCTTAATTAAAGGATGTACTTATGTTGATTTGATTTTAATTAGCACATAGTTCCATAATTACCGCTAAACTATGATTCTTGCCTTATTTTCTACCTATTTTCAAACTATAAGTACCTTGATCTCTCATTAAAACAAACACACGAACACTTCTAGTTTTGAACTCACAATATATACTCAAATTTCTCTCTTGCTTTACTACTAGTACTGTGGCATGTATAGCTGGCTGAAAGCCAAAGCTATATTTCAAGTATTACTACCTTTCTTTACTGCATTTTTCCTCTTTGAACCGGTATGTTCTAATTAAGCTTATAGCATCAACAACAACATGGTTACTTAATGTTCTTGCATTCTTGTCTACCTACTACTTGTATCGATTTCAGTACCTTTTTGTAGCATGCTATAATTTCTTTTCTCCTGTTCTGAATTAATGTTTTGTGAACCTTAAATCCTTATCCCCAATGTGTTTGGTATCTATGTTTGGTATGGGGCATGGCGGTATTGAACATTTCTTTCCATGACTCAAACTTGATCCCCCGAGGATCATAACCTCTATATTTTCTTGAGTGTTGTGTGTTATGGTGGGCTTGTAGGCATGTCGGCATCTTATATTAATGTGCATGCCCAAAACTGACCCTTGCCTAAGTACATTGTCTCTTTGCAATTCCCAACCCCTGAACCCCATTTGTATGAAGTTATCAACTCTATAATAGTTTCCCTACCACTCTTTACCCCTCTCCTTTATCCTCTCAGCTCTTAGAACTCCGTTTCTGCACTTGCACTATCCTCTTAGACTTAAGTTCTTCCCTCTCGTGTGAGCCTTGCTTTGGGACCCATTAGCTCACTCTAAACTTGGACACATGAGGGTTGGCACTTCCATACTACACTTGTCCCTATTCTTGTTATGAAACTTGGGTGTGAGCACTGACCGAGGTCCTATTGAGGCCCTTAGGGTACTCTGACACACTCAAATCTGAGAAAGGTTTTGGATCAGTGGTCTTTGAGTTGGTTTATCTCGTAACTCTGAGAGGAAGTCAAGAATCAGGCTTTCTTTGGTTGTAATTTTCTTTGTACTTTTTCGGATGTAATTTATTATTCCTGGTTTGTAATAATTTGTAATGAATATTTGGGGCTGGCTAGTGAAAAGGGGTTGGATAATTATGCGTGCAAGGGTAGAAATATGTCTATAGGACTTCTTTTAGTTCTGCACTTTCAAACTGCATTAGAAAATATGTCTATAGGACTTCTTTTAATTTTTCACTTTCAAACCTCATTAGAAAATATGCCTATAGGACTTGTTTTAATTTTGTTCTTTCAAACTACATTAGAAATCATGTCTCTAGGACTTATACTAAATCCTGCTTGTTCAGTTTCACACCTAGATAACCTGCCTATAGGTCGTATTTGAATTCTGCATGCCGCTTAGATATCATGCTCTAGGTTCTAAACGGCTATAAATAAGTATCACATTTGTAATTTAGAAATTAGTAACATATAGAAATGATGCATGCATGGATTATTAAATAAAATCTAACTCGTTTCATTCTCATTCAATATTAGATATCCCGTTCATAGGGATTAAAAATCAACAATAGTAGATACTATCACCTGCAGAACTTGTAACTAGTCTAATTTAATTTGTCCCTTCTGAACCTCTCTTAATAATCTAATCCCCTTACTTAACAAGGTTTAGCAAACATGCCTATAGGATTTCAAATAATTTATTTCGAGTTTTTAATGTCTCATCACCTTTTGAATTAAATAGACATCATGCATACAGGACTACGTTTAAGCACTTAGGCAAGCCTTAGGACAATAATTGTAAAACTAAATCCGCTTTATTAATTTCTACAACCAGCAGGCATGCCTGATTCAGACTTCTTATCTGAGTTATGTAATAAACTAAGCTGGCTCAACAATTAACTTCCCTCATCTTTATGTGCTTCAAATCAGACCTAAAAATGTTTGCTCAAGTCATGCTATTTATGTGCTTTTGTTTAAGGAGGTATACTTGAGCCTTATATTCTTATGTGTTTCCCCCTTTAATGTGCAGTCTTTATATGTTTCGTATGTCGACTTAGGATGTTCACCTTTGAAACCTCAAATAAGCCTAACATCCCTTCCATTTAGGATTAGTAGTCCTAAGTGCCTCTGGGACTGATAGGAATGTGACGGGTAATAGCATGTAATATGTAATCGAGACCAATCCACGCTTTAATACCTTGATGGGGTGGGAAGGGTAGATATGGATATGATTATCGGTGCATTAATACCACGGGTAGCCCCTCTCTTTAGGAGTTATTACCTGGTATTGCATTGATGTGATCCATATTTTTCATAAACCTAGGACCCCCTTCCTTTACTTCGCTTTTCCTCTTTTAGCATTGTAATTCGTTATTTAAAATAATCAGCTCTTTTAGCTATTCTTTAAAACTTTGTCTACTTCGGAACCATTATGTATTGAAATCCCCTCTTATTTGAGCCTTATCTGCTTATATGTTAATTGCACCTCAAATTCATAATAACTGTCTGGCCGGGAACCACACTAGTGGATCCTGAGGGGTGTCTAACACCTTCCCCTTGGGATTATTTCAAGCCCTTACCCAATCTCTGGCTATTCAAATAAATTTAGAGTTAAATCTTTATTGGTGTCCTAATGCACCTTAATCATTAGGTGGCAACTCTTCAAATGCAAACCCAGTTCCCAAAAGGAACGAATTGTCCCTCCAAATGTCATAAACCCGATTTTGCGAGAATAAAAAAGGGGCGCGACAGAAACTACTTCAAAACTGAATCCAAAACAAACCTATGCTACAAAACTTCAAACAAAATAGTCTGCGTTATTGTCATAAAAAATCGAGTTGTTTCCATTTAAACTCGATCATGGAGGACCAGTGATAGAATTCAAATTGGATGACGTTTATGACTTCATAAGGGAAGAAGGGCTGCATCTCGCAGTTGTGGTAAAATTTTCTTACAGAAAACCTGATATCGAAAAAAGTTCTCATCGCAATTTGAAGTTCAAGGCTACTGTAACGTTGGCCAGTTGGAATTTCGCCACCTTTTAGTCAGGTTTGGTTTATACAATGACTATGTTTAATTCCTTTCAAAGTCGATAGGATATCTTAAATCCAAAGGCGACGAATGTTTCTTTAGAAATTTTCCATGGACGCTAGGATTCAGTCGAAAGGAGGAGACATCCATGGCAGTCATGTGGATTTCTCTACCATGTTTGCCACCTAATTTTTTTTGCTAAGAGGTTGCTAATATCTATAGCTTCTGCTGTTAGAAAACCTCTTGCTGTGGACAAGGTGACACAAGAAATAATGAGGCCTAGTGCTGCTCGGGTTAAGGTCATAATAGATTTGTTGGGTAAACATCCTAAAAAGGTCAAGTTGCAGATTATAGATCGAATTATTGGTAAATATGTCATGCACTATCAGTTATATTGAATGATAATCTTCCTAAATATTGCACTTACTGTAAACATCAAGGACATGATGAAAATTCATGTAGAATTATGAAAGAACATGTTGTAACAGAGATGGTGACATAGAAGGATGCCTTAGATAATAATATGATTGTTAATGAGGTGGTTAATGTTGACAAGTTAAAAGGGGATGCAAGGGATTATTTAAATGCTAAAAGAGCTGGACAAATAGGTAAGGATTCATTGGAAAAGGATGGTAAACAAGGAGGTGATGCAGCAAAAGAAATTGTGGGTGATCAACATATTTTGCAAATTGAAGGAGGAAAATAAAGTGTTAATGTGAACAATCATAATTTGATGAAAAGAGTAGTTAATGATATTAATGTAGGTGGTGTCTCAAAAATTGATAAAGGTCCAGCTAAGCCTTCACGAGACGTGCCTTCTACAATAGCCTTAGCAAGGATTTCTAATGTTGTGAATCCAATTGTACAAGCCTATGACAAGCTAGCTAGTGATGCAGCTATATTATCATCTGTTGGAGGTTTATAGAATGTTGCTGATTGTGTCGATAAAATTGAGACCTCTAAGGAAATATAAACTAATCCTATTAGTAATGAGGTGCTACAGAAGGTACAACAAAATGTAGAGAATGATTGCTGGGGATCTGCAACTAATACATGCTCAAATGATCGAGCTGGAGCTGCTGCACAGTTAGAGTATATAAAGGGGAATATAACTGATGGTGGTCAACCTATTATAGGGAAAGGTAAGAAATGAGTTGTGGCACTAGTTGATGAAACTCCTACAAGTGAGAAGGTTTACAAGATAGAGGAAACAAGAGTGCAAGGGTTAACTGAAGACAAGCAATTGACAACTGCACAACCAACTGCAGATGATCAGCAGAAAATTGCAGAGCAAATCTCTAACAAAGCAGCTCCTGCCCAGATTTTTGGGAATGAAAATGTTATGATTAAGAGCTTATTGATGGGAAAAAAATGGGAAGGTGATAGTGGATGATAAGAAAGCTGACATGAACAAAAAGGAAGGAGATTGGAGCTTGGTAACAAATAGAAAATCACTTACAAAGAAGCAGCTCTCACGAAAACAACATAACAAAAGTGTTCGACAAATTAACTTCATTGTTGGTTCGAGCTCAAATACTTTTTAGGTTCTTACTGCTTCTAGGGACCCTGAAGTTGGTGCAACAGATTTACATGATAGTGGGATGTCCACACAATTAATTACAATGCCCGTATTCACAATTTGATTGAAAAATTAGGCGTTCGACGAAATGATTCAAAGTACAATTTGAGGAATAAACTACTGGGCATCCAAGCTCATAGTTCCAATGTTCCTACATTGTATTTTTCTAATCCCCAAGTTGAACAAATCATCAAAGATGTTCAAAATAAATGGTGATGAATTCTACCATGGTTAAACAACATTTGGTTACATTGAATACCTCAGTATTTGATGTACCTTCTCAATCAGTGGAGTTTGTTGGGAAGTTCGAAGGTCTATCAAATGGAAATAATAATGAAGTAATACAAGCAAAGGTGAGAGGGATGGCCATCAAATCTAATCTTTGGTTAGATCAACGTGAGGAGGATGATGAAGAGGATTGGGGTGATGGTTTTGATGGGTATTCATCTGAAGAAGCTGATCAAGAAGGTGAGCAGGAGAGTGCAGTAGAAGAGTTGGATTCAATAGCAAAGCCAAAACATGATAGGGCACCAGTAGCAAGTTCCAAGAGTAAGTTAAATCTCAATGCACCAGTGTTTATACCCAGAAATTCTCCAACTACTGCTAGCCATAATGCAGTAGCTGGAAGTTTGGTTTACAATGCAGCAACACCCTCCAAACAGATAGTTCTAGTCAATTATACAAGTCAAAATGCAATAGCATGTACATCATGTCTGCAGCAGAAGCAACCTAATCCAAACACCTCAGCTTCAATTCTTACTGATGATCAAGGAGCAGTAGTAACACCAAAAACTGGACAACAACAACTTGCAACAGCCATGCCAGCTATTTCAATAGAGGAAAAAAGTTGGTGGATGAAATGGTAAGTTCTAATCCTCTAAATTCTTTAAATAATAGTAGTGTTAGCACTGGTCGAGCAAGTATAAGCAAGAATTAGTTGTGAGTCATAGCACAACAACAACACAAGGAATTATTGGCAAATACTAAGGATGAAAACACCTTGGTGACACAAGGAATTGATTAAGACTTGCCAAATTTGGTGCTTGTGAGTAGAGATGTATATGTAGAGGCTGAGGAAGATGACGTTTTAAATCAAAGTCTGGCAGAGGCTGCAAGAAAAGGTGATTTATCACCTTTGCATAGCAGCAAAAGAAAGAAATCTCGTACAAGAGAAAAAAGTTGGGACGACAGGGTTAATGAATATGCAAATGTAAGGCAACTTCCAATGAGAGTTTTCAAACAAAAGCAGATTACCCAAACTACATCTACGAAATCCAATCGTTCAAAGAAGAAAGTACGAATTTTGAAGACATTTTGAAAAGGGTTGATGATGAAGGAAATCATCTAAAAATTGAAGATTTCACAAGATTAGAGAAGGGAGAGCACCATGGTTTTTTTTTTCATCTTTTTATTCTATCATCACATTAGCATAGTTCTATATACTATCATCATAGAGTATGTTATAAACTTTGTGATGATCATAAAATATCTAGTTTTAGCTAGTTCTTTCTTTTACATGCTTGTTAGTAGGTGAGATTTTTTCTATGCCTTAGTAGGATAACACTATTAGAAATTGAAGCTATGGCAATCTTATGAAAACCATTGCTATAGATGTGCTAACCGTTCTTATAGGGCTATTGGGAGGGATATTGACTCGTTCCGGGATTCAGCATTACAATAGGTCTATTGGAACGGTTATTTGCAACGGTTCATAAACCGTCTCCACAGATAGGGATATTTTAACGGTTTTGGATTTCTACCATGCTTTATCTACAAGAACGGTTTATTTTCTATTGGGACGATTATAAACCGTCCTGGTAAACTAATACAGCTAATTTTTTTAAGGCTGTTGCAATGAATTTCATGATATATTGCAACGGTTTTCATGATATATTAGATCAATTATCAGTACTCTATTGCAACGGTTTTCATGATATATTGGAACAATTATCAGTACTCTATTGCAACGGATATTATAAAATATTGGAACAGTTATTAGGGACTGCTCTTGTTATTTGCTAGGTCTATTGGAACGGTTAAATTCTCTATTGTAACAAATTATAATTTTTGATATTTGTGGAAGCAAAATTAAAAATAGTTTCCTGTTGTTTACATCGTATCCAACTAGCATTATCCATGTACAAAAATAAAATATGGATATAATGTTTCGTCACACAATTCAAAAGTCATAATAGATGAGTTTGCATACAAAAAGTTCTAAAGTAAAACATCCTTAAACATAATAATAAAACCTAACAACACTCGAGTAAGGTCTTCGTCACTGATTTCATCCGCAATCACTGCACCTACAAATGATAATGAGAAATTATTAAATAACATCTTTAGCATAATTGAATCACAAAGTAATTGAATGACAAATTTGATAATAACTCGAAAATTTTCATTCTCTCTAAATTCTTAAATTTTTCGGCAGAGTCTCCTTTGTAAATATGACTATTCCAAAATTTTCAACCTGCTCAAAACATCATTTGCAAATACAACTATACAGAACCAACAAAGAAGAGAAAAGAAACATAATGGGAAAAAATTATAATGGAGGCAGAGTAAACCTGAAGACTTAGGAGTACTTAAGTCCTTAATTAAAATTTGATAAGTTCAGAAAGGAAGATACAGAAAATAGAACATCCTCTTCAGAGCTTCAGCTACCACCCTACCACTCCTCCAACTGTTCTCCAATGAGAAGATGACACCAAACAAAACTTGGTTTGTGCCTTCAAGACAACATCATTGAGTAGAGATTACAGCACTAGGTACTACTGCTAATTTATCTTTTGGAGAAGGACAAAAGGAAGATCAAAATTTTCTATTTTACAAGGACAAAAAGCATTCTTATCTCTACTTAACATGCCGTAGATATATCTATACACCAATGGTATCTATAGCTCTAGCAGGGGTGTGCCTATGCAAACTATTGAGTATTGACTTAAGTACTTCAAAATATCAATTTACATACATATATGTAAATATCCATTTGTAGTAATTTTACGCCTATCTTTATAAAGGATAATGAATGTAGTGATACTTGACTTAAATATTTGAATCGATAACGAATTACAGTGCTTGGTGTAGTGTTGGTCAAGGATGTACAGACAATTACTCATGACAAGGCTGAGGCTGAATTTCCATAAACCAGGCCCAAATCTGTAAAGGGTTTGATTCAATATCAATGAGATCACAAGGCATCAGCAGAATAGCAGAAGGAACAAGAAAACCGCTCTCTCTCTCTCTCTCTCTCTCTCTCTCTCAATATGGAGAATCTGGCATTAAGAGTAGAATCTTAGGATGTACAGTAGCAACTACAACATGACAAGTGGAATAGGATGACCTTAAATTGGAGTTGAGTTGGGTGAAAGGAGAGGAGAGGGGTTGGACAAAGAGGATGAATAGGTAGTAGTTAGGAAACCAAGAAGAGGCACGTTCGGGCCTCTGGAACTTTTTCTTTAACTTTTTTTTGGAAGTTTCATATCACAGATTCAACATATTCATTTGCTGATAAAACTAGACACATGGAGGCCGGTAAATAAGAAAAATGGATACAATGTTGAAGATTAAAATAACCCCACTTTGTTGCCATCACAAGATTAAAAAAACTATCACCTGTCATGCCCCTATAAAGAATTCACAAAGTTAAGTACCTTGACAATACCACCGACTTCTGACCACTCATGCTTAATGTGGGCATATATAAACCATTAAGGAAGAAAAGAACAGAAGCTAAATCAGTAAAAAGTACACAACTCACAATTACAAACTGCTAAACTTCACTTGAGACTTGCTGTGATCAATTTACTAACCTTATTACCAGCCGGGGCATGGAGGTGGATGCTTGAAAATGGAAATATGTAGAACTAATGAAATATTCTGAATAAGGCCCCAACATTTCTTACTATTCTTAAAATTGGTCTTGCCATATAGAAGTTATTACTACATTAATTTAGTAACGTTCAGAAATTCATCGATGACAGATAACTTAGAAAATTAAAGCATACCAACCAAAAAACAAGCATATGTAACATAAGGTATGTAGTACAATGATTTTGTAAAAGAGTGGAGATTAAATGATTTAGAGGATTAACTAACATTGATTGGATTTTCACTTCCGTAGATAGTCATTTTCTCATACTGGGGAGAATAGAATTAATTATTATTAGTATAGCAGCTTGATAGAATAGAAATCCTTTTTCCTTCTCAAAAAAGGAATAGAATTCTTCTATATAGATGACATTCTGACAACTACTTGAGGTTTTGTAAGTATACATCGTAATTTGTCTAGCATTCCATTATTCTTTATATACTATGTGTGACACTAGTTGAGGCTATCTAAGTACTGCCATTTGACACTATCTTTGCATGTCACGCTTGCAGTAATAGAGCTTCACTATAAATCACCGAGCTGTAAGTTGTGCTACATTTCTTGGCAAGAAGTTAAAAAAAGCAAATGTCAATAGTATAAGACAACAAGATTAGTAATAGTTTTTACCTTTGCCATGTAAACCTAAAGGATTTCTCTTCAAAGAAAGTTTTTTTATTGCATCTTTTCATGTTGAAATGGTGTTGCACTTATCCTGATTAGATTATTGGCATTGTTTGGGTGATCAGTTTGTTCTTACAACTATAGAAACCTGAAATCCATTCACCACAAACGACATACCGATGCACCAGTTGATACAAAAGGTAGTTAAATTAAATTATAGGACTATCTTTGCAGCAACTATATATTTTATTTAATTATTTATTCCTGACAAACTACTCTATATTGATCCAGTAAAATGACGCTATGTGATCTAATCATTCGTTTCTCTGTAAACGTGAGAAAACAAAAATTAAATTGTTATGTTTCTTTCTACTTATAATACTTCAGATATAATGTCATACTGCATACTAATATTTTTAATGTTATTTCTCTTTCCTTTAGCTTATAGAAAGCATTATCCACCTTACTTGGGACAATGAAATATGACAGTTTTAGGACTTAGGAAAAGATAGCACAAGATGTGTGTCCACCTATACAGCTGGCTAAGAAGGGAATATCATTTGCGAAACACTTCCTACAGGTATACATAACTCTATATCTATTAGTGGAGTGATCATTTCCATAAGCTAATGATGTCGAATACTCGAATTGATAATTTCTCTTAAGCTTATAATATTAAATAGTTTTTATGTTTTCTTGCAGAAGGTAGTAACCACATGACTAATATATTCTTCTTCATCAAGATATTGTACAAGGTACAATCATGTTGTTCTTTTTGCTACTTAGAAATTTTCTAAATTAGTTTTATGATGATTTTATTCTTTTTGTTTTTAATTTCAGTTCTTGGAACAACACTTTAGAAGAATGTGAGCAACTACTGTAAAGGAATCGTCAACTTGGGAAAGCGTGGATACCAAAGCTATAGACACTAAAGCTTTTCCATCAAAAGGACGATAATAAAGCTATAACTGGCGCATAAGTTTA
The DNA here is from genome assembly GCA_026770625.1 of Nicotiana glauca. Lineage (NCBI taxonomy): Eukaryota > Viridiplantae > Streptophyta > Magnoliopsida > Solanales > Solanaceae > Nicotiana > Nicotiana glauca. The sequence goes on along the minus strand of MU719150.1, from coordinate 25,012 downwards.
AATGGCCGGCCAACAATTTCATAAGCGCATACATGTCATCAACCAGCTATTCACCAAGCAAATAAATATCACTATCTCTAATCTATCTATATAAAATACAATACAATAATAGTAAAAAATAGAGAGGACATAAATATGCATAAGAAATTATATAGAAATGGTAATTCATTGAAGAATTTTGTATAAAGCTATATAAATATAGTTTTCCATATTCATGTAACATATTTTTGTAGTTTTTCATTGGAAAGATGAGAGCATATGCTAAGAAAAATACAAACAGACCTGACTGCCTCAATGGAAAATATTGCTATTTTCCAGGGACTTTCCAAACCTCAGTTCTACATTAATTCAAGCCTCGACAACTGTAAAATGTCACAAGACCCAAATCCTGCAAAATTGAAAAAGTCAGAATACAATAACAACAAGATAATTTCAAAAGGTCAACTCCTTATGAGTTATAACCAAAAGTCTCAAAGCCCACACAAACCAAAGAAAAGGATGGACAAAAACTAAAAAGATCTTTTCAGTTTTAATTGAAGAACAGAAACTGAAACCTTAAAGAATTATAAATTAGAGCAGATCATATTGGAAAACAATAAAGAATATATGTTTTTCTTTTAGAGCTGGATCAGAGAAGGAGATTCTCAAGATATAAAAAGTGAAGCTGCCAGTAGTTTGAATTCGGCTATTTTCAGTCGTGGTTGTTAATCTATCATCTATGGCCAGCGGAGCCAACATATCCGACGCCTAAATACCATTTCTCTAGCAAAGTCGTTGAAGGCTTCGTCTATAAGGGTTACTGCATACTTTTTAGGAAAGATTAAAAAAGGCGTAAAAAACATACCTAGTAAAAATCACTGGTGTTGGATTCAGCCTTTAGGGATTTGGAGAGAGGACCTGATTTGGGAAAGCTTATCGTCTCTGTTCAGAGTGAAAGAGAAAAGGGGATTTTGGTGTGAGAGAATGGGATTTAATTTGGGGGTATCGGATTGAGCCTTATAGTTTTGGATGTATCAAGAATTTTAGTGGAGGAAAGAGTGACAAAATATTTTAACCTAATATTTATATTATTATATAAAAATTAGTTAAAAGTTAAAACACAAGAAACATGGGTTATTCAATTTGGGCGGGTTTGGCGAAATTGAGGAAGGAAAATACGGAGGGAAACAAGAATCATTCCGATAGAATTTTTATCAATAAAATCGTGCTATAAATAGTTCTATTGGGACTGTTTATAAAAGCGTTGCAAAAAAAAAGGGTCTATGGTAATGGTTTTGTTACAACAACAACAGTTTTATAGCTGTTGTGTGCCGATATCACCTAAAATCTATTCGAACCATTTCAACCGTTACAATATGGTGTCTATAGCAACAGTTTGTGAAACGTTCCCAAAATAACTGTTCCTATAGGCCCATTTTCTAGTAGTGTTAGTAAGGTAAGTTTTAGCCCAATTTGTGTTGCTCTATTCCTATTCCTTTGGAAAGATATCTAAATGGCTATGAGATTATATTCCTTCATGAGACTTTGCCAGCAGCTACACCATGATTCCTTTACATGAGGCTGCCATATAGGGCATTCTGAGGCGTAGAGGAGTGATTATATAGCCAAGACATAGAGAAAACTCTGCTTGTGCTATTCTCCCCCTTATTTGTACTCTTCCTATTCAGTTTTATTTTTTGTTTTTTTATTAATAAAACTAGCCCAAGGCACCTGCCTAGTAGATTCGCTTAAAAAAAGAACTCAAGATCTGCTTAAATTATTAAAATGGACGGTCTGCGTATTTAAATATTGTCCAGATGATTTTTGTTCTTCGCCTTCGCAGGACATCTTCGCATTCGCGGAACCACTCTCGCGTTCGCGAAGAACAAAAGTTCGCACCAAAAATCAGCAATTTTTTTCGACACGTAAATGTACATAACTCCATCATATGACCTCGGAATTCGATGCTAATTGTTGTTGTCGTTTTGTAATTACAATGATAATTTAATGGTATGATTTAATCACAAATAAAAGGTTGTTTTCTTAATATTGTACCCTTTATGCCCAATGAAACAATGTTGAAACATCAAAAAAGAGTGTGGCACAACCCAAACTCATCCAAAACACACCTGAGACCCCCGAGACTTGTCCAATCACACCAACCAGTACTAAAACATAACACGAACCTACAAAAGGCCTCAAATCACCCCAAACAACATCAAAACTATGAATCATATATCAATTGAAGCCTAATGAACTAATAAACTTTTAAACTTCTAAAACTCATGCCGAACCATGCCAAATAAACCCTGAATGAAATTAAATTTTGCATGCAAGTCCCAAATGATACAATAGACCGTAACTGCAATCTGGATCCAATATAAACAAAGTCAATTCTTGGTCAAACCAATCAACTTTCCAAACCTTCAATCTTCCAACTTTTTCCAAAAAGCATCAAATCAACCTACGGACCTCCAAATTCAAATTCGGACATACGAATAAGTCCAAATCACCATTCAGACATAATGAAAGTGTCAAAACTTTTGTGACGACCCGGCTAGTCGTCTCATGAGTTACCACTCCATTTCTTCCATTTCTGTTTCTTATTGCTTTATTTATCGGTTCTATATGTGATCGGGTTTGTTTGACTTATGTATTAGAGAGATCAGATGTTATTTCTAATGGTTCGTATAGATTATGGAGGTGATTTGAGACTTATGAGAGTGATCGGAATTTGTTTTGGAGGTCCGAAGTAGATTTATGCTTGAATTGGCGAAAATGGAATTTTGGCAACTTCCGATTAATAGGTAAGATTTTGATATAGGGGTCGAAATGGGATTTCGGGAGTTGCAGTAGTTTCATTGTGTCATTTGGGATGTGTGTGCAAAATTTCAGGTCATTCGATCGTGGTTTGGTAGATTTTTTGATCAAAAGCGTAATTTGGAAGATTTTGGAAACTTAGGCTTCAATCAAATGTGTTTTGGTTGATTCTATGTTGTTTGAGGAGCTTGAAGATTTGTACAAGTTTGAGTAGTGGTATATGATGCGTTTGTGCTTATCGTTGAGGTCCCGGGGGCCTTAGGGTGATTTCAAATGGTTGACAGAAAGAATGAAAATTTGAAATGGCATTTGAAGTTGTAGTCTACTGTCATAACCGCACCTGCGTCTACGGGATTGCAGGTGCAGGCTTGCAGAAGAGAAAGGGCAGCCACAGATGAGGCCAAAGGCTTTGTTGAGTTAAACCGTAGATGCGGCATGTGGACCGCACCTGCATGATCGCAGATTCGGAGATATGATCACAGGTGCGGGAGGTGACTTAAGTAAAGGCCGTAGAAGCAATTTGTGGACCGTAAAAAAAGCACTGTAAAAGAGAGAAAAGGACCGCGGGTGCGGAATCCCTGGGTTAGAATGTATATAAATTTTCCTTCACAATTTTTAGAGGTTTCACCATTTTTAAACACGTTTTCTGGAGCTTTTGGGCGATTTTGAAGAAGGAGTTCAAGGGAGCTTTGTTGAGGTAAGATTGTTAAACCTAAAGCTCATTTCTATGGTGTTATTCCATGGACTAGGCTTGTATTTGATTGAGATTAAGGGTTAAAATATTCGGAAACTGGGGCATGAGAATTTGAGACGTTTGAGCAAGGATTTGAGGGGGAATTTGTGGTTAGATTTTAATGCTTTTGATATGTATGAACTCGTGGGGAGATTAGGAACCTATTGTGTGAATTTTACCGAATTCCAAGAAGTGGGCCCGGGGGGCGGGTTTGGTTAATTTCGGGATTCGTGTTGTATTTTTTTTGTTTTTGAGTGGGCTTTGTTCCCTTGGAATATTTTGATGATTATATACTAATTTTGACTAGATTTTAGGCAATCGGAGGCCGATTCGAGAGGTAAAGGTGTCGCGGGCTAGAGTTTTGGCTTGGCTTGAGGTAAGTAACGCTTTCAACCTTGGAAATGCGGGTTCAAAACCCTGAACGATGTGTTCAACGATTGTTATGATGCTGACGCTATACCAACTGACCGGCGTATGAGCGTGCACTGTGAGAAATGGGGCCTGGATCATACCAGAGTGCCGGTTAGTGTTATTTATTATCGTTATATATGCTGTGATTATGTGATCTAGTTGTTGAGCAGTAAATCATGTTAAGGCTTCACGCCAATACTGTTGAGACTTGAGAGGTGGTTTCTTTCTATCATTCCATTAGACTCATGTTTACTTTATACTCAGTCCTATTAATGCATAGTATACCATGCCTCAGTCTCGTTTGTTGCTATTTGACATATCATATCATTGTTCGGTCCTGTATTATGATATATTATGCTTGTACATAAGACTGGAAAGTATTGACTGAGTTAGGCCGAGAGCCGAGTATTGATTGACAGTATGGGATTGGGCTGCACGTTGCAACAATGATATTGACCATGCCTTTGCTAGTATTGATATAGCGCTTTAGCTCAGAGAAGCCCCTCCGGAGTCTTTACACCCCTAGTGAGCGCAGTGGATGATTATACTGAGGGATGGATTTCCCTGGACATGGATTTGTCTGAAGTACTATACCGGGAGATGGAATTTCTTCGTGAGGCAGGATTGGCCAGTGTCCTCGGTACTAGATGACTACAGTTAGTGATATATTTTTCGGGATGGATCTTCCTTGTGCCGGACGGCCATATACAGTACCGAGTGGTTGAGCACTTGTAGGTAGAGATTTTGGAACCATGATCATGCTAGCTTTGCATTGGTATATTATGAAATCTCTGAGTATTGAGCTCTTAATATATCCGTTCCTTCTATTATCGTTGAGTTTGTTTGAACTGTAAGCATGTTTACATTTCTGTTCCTCTTACTGTTAAATTGCCTATTGAGGTTTGGTCTATCACTACCTATCAGTCCATAGGTTGGACTTGTTACTGAGTTGGTGTACTCACGTTACCCCTCTGCACCTTGTGTGCAGATCTAAGCATCTCAGAGCACGATAGAAGATGCAGAGTATTTTTGTGTTGACTATCACTTGGAGAACGCGAGGTAGTTGCTTGGAGACCGCAGTTCCGCCTTCTCCTTCCCTATCTTCCTCTAGTTTTATTTATTTAATGTATTCAGACTATTCTAGATTTGTATTTTTAGACAGTTGTATTAGTTTGCTCATGACTAGTGGCACCCAAGCTTAGGGATTGTGTTTTATTCAGCTGTTTTAGACATTTCTATCATAAAAGTTAGATTATGTTTTGAAAATTGATGCTTTCGTAAGTAATAATTGAATAAAAATAGGAAAAAAGAAGTAAGTGCCTGGCCTAGTCCCACGATAGGCGCCATCACGACCGGTTCAGATTTTGGGTCATAATATGTTGGTATTAGAGCCTAGATTTCGTAGGTCTCACGAGTCATAAGAAAGTTTAGTAGAGTCTCGTGGATCGATACGGAGATGTCTGTATTTATCCTTGGGGGCTGCAGAACCTTTAGGAAAACTTCATATTCTTGAATTTTTATCGTGCGAATCTAATGACCCGAGTACTAAACAAATGTTATTCTATTCTCACACAGATGGTGAGGACACGTGCTACCAGTCAGGATGGACGACCAACAGTGCCACTAGCTGGGGATACTAGAGGCTGAGGACGCGATCGAGGCTGTGGTAGGGACAGGGTTGTGTCCCGCACAGCAGCTAGGGCAACACTTGCAAATCTATCTGCCGCCCCAGTTCATGATTAGGCTCCAACTGGGGATGCTCCAGCTGGGGATGCTCCAGCAGTACCAGTTCAGGAACAGTTGTGCCTATTGTTATTCCGGGCCTTCAAGAGACTTTGGCTCAGATTCTGACTGTATGCACCAGCATTTATTGGGACGTCGCAACTTCCACCAAAGTAGATACTTCTCAGGCTGAGGGAGGCACCCAGACTCCTGCCCCCTGTACTCTAGAGCAGGGTATTCAAGGACTCCAGACACTGAAGGAACCATTAGCCCAGCCGGTTGCACCTACTCTGGATTTTGTGGTCCCAGTTATGCCTAATGACGAGCAATCTCACTTGGAGAGGTTTGGTAGACTTTAGCTTCCAACTTTCAGTGGCATAGAGGGAGAGGATGCCTAGGATTTCTTAGACAAGTGTCATAGGATGTTCCGTACAATGGGTATTTTGGAGACTAGTGGGGTCTCATTTACAACATTTCAGTTTTCTGGGGCTGCCTTCACTAGGTGAGAGGCTTATGAGAGGCGTAGGCCTGTGAGTACACCACCCCTTACCTGGCATCAATTCTATATTCTCTTCCTAGAGAAGTATATAGCACATTCCCGTAGGTGCATTAGGAGGGCATGTCTATCACGCATTATGGTATGAGGTTATCTGAGGTGGCCCATCATGCTATTTGGCTATTTCCCACGGATAGAGAGAGGATTAGGAGGTTTGTTGATGGCCTCAACTATCAGCTACGGATCTTTATGACCATAGAGAGAGTATCTGGTGCTTCTTATGAGGAGGTGGTTGAAATTGCTAGAGATATTGAGTTAGTTCGTTACCAGGAGCAAGAAGAGAGAGAGAGGCCAAAGGACCTCGGGGAACTTGTACTTTTGGAGGTTCTTCTTCGGGAGGCCAGTTTCAGCATGGTAGGGGTCGCTCATTTAGGCATGCTCATTCAGCCCGTTCACCGTAGTGGGTCATCTAGCCATGGTTCTCATAGTTCACATCAGGGTCACTTCTCTCTCAGTGCCCTTCTAGCTCAGAGTTCGACTCCGACACCATCAGTTCAAGGTTCATCTATGCCTGGTTCTTCTAGTGGGCATCCCAGTGCACAAGGCTCCCTTCAGCCCCCACCGCCACTTGCTACGAGAGGTTGCTTCGAGTGTGGAGATTTTGGTCATATCAAGAGATTTTGTCCCCGTCTTACGGGAGGGTCATCCCAACAGAGGAGTCAGCCTTCAGTTTCAGGACAGTTACTTCCCCACCCACTCAGTCAGCTATGGGTCGCCCTAGAGGGGGAGGCCGATCAAGTGGTGGTTAGGCTCGTTTCTATGTACTTCCAGCTAGACCTAATATTATTGTTGCAGAGGCTGTGATCACAAGTATTGTCTCTATGTACCACAAAGATGCCTCTATGTTATTTGATCCTGGTACATATTCTTATATGTCATCATACTTTGCTCATTATTTGGATACACCCCGTGAGTCTCTGGTTTCATCTGTTCATTTATCTACTCCAGTGGGCAATACTGTTATTGTAGACCGTGTACCGGTATTGTGTTGTGACTGTTGGGGGTCTAGAGACTCGAGCGGATCTTTTGTTTTTATCCATGGTAGTCTTTGAGTTCATATTGGACATGGATTAGCTATCTCTGTGTCGTGCCATTCTGGACTGTCATGCTAAGATAATGACCTTGGCTATGCCGGGTGTGCCACGGATTGAGTGTCGAGGTTCAACCGATTATGTTCCCAGTAGGGTAATTTATTTCTTAAAGGCCTAGCGTATGGTTGGGAAACATTGTCTTTCATATTTATCATTTGTGAGTGATGTCGGTGCAAAGACTCCCAGTATTGATTCTGTTCCATTTATGAGGGATTTTCCCGATGTGTTTCCTGTCGGGCATGCTGCCGGACAGGGATATTAATTTCGATATTGACCTGGTGCCGGTCAGTCGGCCTATTTCTATTCCTCCGTATCGATTGGCACCGGCGGAGGTGAAGGAGTTAAAGGAGCAGCTTTAGGAACTCCTTGATAAGGGGTTAATTCGGCCTAGTATGTCGCCTTAGGGTGCACTAGTTCTATTTGTGAAGAAGAAGGATGGTTCGATGAGAATGTGCATCGATTACAGGTAGTTGAACAAAGAAACAATTAAGAACAAGTATCTTTTGGCTCGTATCAATGATTTGTTTGACCAGCTTCAGGGTGGGAGAGTGTTCTCCAAGATTGATCTCCGTTCAGTTTATCACCAGCCAAAGATCTGGGCCTCGGATATTCTTAAGAAAGCTTTCAAGACCAGATATGGTAATTATGAGTTCATGCTGATGTCGTTTGGGCTAACCAATGCCCTAGCAGCGTTCATGCATTTGATAAATATCATGTTTCGATCGTATCTTGACTCGTTCGTCATAGTCTTCATTGATGATTTTCTGGTGTATTCGCGTAGTTAGGAGGAGCATGCGGAGCACTTGATAGTTGTGTTGTATAGGTTGAGGGAGGAGAAGCTTTATGCAAAGTTCTCCAAGTGTGAGTTTTGGCTTGATTCGGTAGAATTATTGGGGCACGTGGTGTCCAGTGAGGGTATTCAAATGAATCTGAAGAAGATAGAGGCAGTTCGGAGTTGGCCCAGACCGTCCTCTGCCACTGAGATTTGTAGTTTTCTTAGTCTAGAGGGTTATTACCGCCGGTTTGTTCAGGGATTTTCATCTACCGTATCGCCCTTGACCAAGTTGACCCAGAAAGGTGCTTCATTTGTATGATCGGACGAGTGTGAGGAGAGTCTTTAGAATCTCAATATTGCCTTGACCATAACTCCAGTGTTAGTCTTTCCATCAGCTTCAGGTTCTTATACCGTGTATTGTGATGCTTCGAGAGTTGGTATTGGGTGTGTGTTGATGCAGGAGGGTAGAGTTATTGCTTATGCTTCTCGTCAGTTGAAACCCTATGAGAAGAACTAGCCCGTTCATGACTTCGAGTTGGCTGCCATTGTTCATGTATTGAAGATTTTGAGTCATTATTTGTATGGCATGTCCTATGAGGTGTTTACTGATCATCGTAGCCTACAACACTTGTTCAAGAAGAAGGATCTCAATTTGAGGCAGCAAAGATGGTTAGAGTTGCTAAATGATTATGATATCGCTATATTGTACCATTCCGGGAAGGCCAATGCATGGTCTATGCATTGAGCCAAAAGGCGGTGAATATGGGACGTTTGGCATATATTCCAGTTGGGGAGAGACCTCTTGCAGTTATTGTTCAGGCCTTGGCCAATCGGTTCGTGAGGTTGGATATTTCGGAGCCCAGTGGGGTATTGACTTGTGTGATTTCTCGATCTTCCTTATATGATTGAATCAGAGAGTAATATATGATGATCCTCATTTTATTGTCCTTAAAGACAGAGTTCAGCATGATGATGCCAAGGATGCGACTATTGGCGATGATGGGATATTGATGATGCAGGGTCAGATTTGTGAGCCCGATGTGGATGGGCTTTGAGAGTTGATTATAGATAAGGCCCATAGCTTGCAGTATTCCATTCATTCGGGTGCTACGAAGATGCATGAGGATCTGAGACAACATTATTGGTGGAGGAGAATGAAGAAAGACATTATGGGATTTGTAGCTCAGTGCCTCAATTATCAGCAGGCTAAATATGAGCATCAGAGACCGAGTGGCTTGCTTCAGCGGATGGATATTCCAGAGTGGAAGTGGGAGCGGATCACTATGGACTTGGTAGTTGGACTCCCACGGACTTTGAAGAAGTTCGATGCTATTTTGGTGATTGCGGTTGGCAGAGATCTATATTTAGTAGATTTTTTGATTACATGGTGTCCTAGTTTCCATCATTTCAGATAGGGGCACTCGGTTTACTTCGCAATTGTGGAGGTCTGTGCATCGAGAGTTGGGTACTTAGGTTGAGTTAAGCACAACTTTTCACCCTCAAACAGACGGGCAGTCCGAGCGTACTATTCAGATATTAGAGGACATGTTGAACGCTTGTGTTATTGATTTTTGAGGGTCATGAGATCAATCTCTACCACTTGTAGAGTTTACTTACAACAACAGCTACCAGTCGAGTATTCTGATGGCTCCATATGAGGCTTTGTATGGGAGGCGGTGTAGATCTCCAGTTGTTTGGTTTGAGCCGGGCGAGACTAGGCTATTGGGGATAGACTTGGTGCAGAATGCTTTAGATAAGGTGAAGGTGATTCAGGAGAGGCTTCGTACAGCGCAGTCGAGACAAAAGAGTTATGCTGACAGGAAGGTTCGGGTTGTGTCCTACATGGTTGGCGAGAAGGTTCTGTTGAAGGTTTCACCCATGAAGGGTGTTATGATATTTAGAAAGAAGGGTAAATCGAGTCCTCGGTTCATTGGGCCTTTTGAGGTACTTCGGAGGATTGGGGAGGTGGTTTATGTGCTTGCTTTAACACATAGCTTGTCGAGTGTGCATCTGGTATTTCATGTTTCTATGCTCCGGAAGTATATTGGGGATCCATCTCATGTTTTGGATTTCCGCACGGTTCATTTAGATGGTGATTTGACTTATGATGTAGAGCCAATAACTATTTTGGAGCCTCAGATTCATAAGTTGAGATCAAAAGATAGCTTCAGAGAAGGTGCTGTGGAGAGGTCGGCCTGTGAAGGAGGCTACCTGGGAGACCGAGCGAGAGATGCGGAGCAAATATCCTCACCTGTTTGAGGCTTCAGGTGTGTTTCTTGACTCGTTCGAGGATGAATGTTTGTTTAACAGGGGGAGGATGTGATGACCATCAGCCATCTCATGAGTTACCGCTCCGTTTCCCCTGTTTATGCTTCTTAATGCTTTGTTTATCGATTCAATATGTGATCGGATTGGTTGGCTCGGGTTCAGAAAGGTTTTGAGAAAGTTTGAGATATATAGTCTCTTTTGAGGAAGCTTAAATTGGAAAAAAAAAATCAATCGGATAATGACTTATGTGTTAGAGGGCTCGGATGAGAGTTTTAATGGTTTGGATAGTTTCTGAAGGTGATTAGAGACTTAGGAGCGTGATCGAAATGTGTTTTGGAGGTCTGGAGTAGATTTGGGCTTGAATTGACAAAAATGGAATTCTGGCATTTTTTGGTTGGTAAGGATGATTTTGATATAGCGGTTGGAATGGGATTCCGGGAGTTGCAGTAGTTTTGTTGTGTCATTTGGGATCTGTATGCAAAATTTAAGGTCATTCGGATGTTGTTTGATAGACTTTTTGATCAAAAGCGTAATTTGGAAAACTATGGAAACTTAGGCTTGAATTCGGTGTGTTTTGGTTGATTCGATATTGTTTGAGGTGTTTTGAAAATTGGTACAAGTTTGAGTAGTGGTATATGAAATGTTTTTGCTTTTGATTGAGGTCCCGAGGGCCTCGGGGAGATTTTGTATGGTTGACGGAAAGATTGGATATTTGAAATGGCAGCTGAAGTTGTAGTCTGCTGTCATAACCGCACCTGCGGCTAGGGGACCATAAGTGCGGCTTCGCAGAAGTGAAAGGGAAGCCACGTATGCGACCAAAGGCTTTGTTGAGTGAAGCCATAGATGTGGCATGTGGACCACACCTGTAAGAGCGCAGATGCAGAGATATGGTCGCAAGTGCGGGAGGCGACTTAAGTGTAGACCGTATAAGCAGTTCGTGGACCGTAAAGTGGTAACACAGAAGCGAGAAAAGGACCAAATGTGTGGAATCCCTAGGTCAGAATTTATATAATTTTTCCTTCGCGATTTTCAGAGGTTTCACCATTTTTAAACATGTTTTCTGGAGCTTTTGGCCGATTTTGAAGAGGAAATTCAAGGGAGATTTGTTGAGGTAAGATTGTTGAACTTAAAGCTCATTTCTATGGTGTTATTCCACGGATTAGGCTTGTAATTTATGGAGATTAAGGTTTAAAAAAGATTAGGAAACTAGGGTTTGAGAATTGGAGACGTTTGAGCAAGGATTTGAGGGGTCATTTGTGGTTAGATTTTAATGCTTTTGATATGTATGAACTCATGTGGAGATAAGGAACCTATTGATGTGAAGTTTACCGAACTCCGAGTAGTGGGTTCGGGGGTTAGATTTGGTTAATTTCTTGATTCACGTTGTATTTTTATTATTTTTGACTGGTCCTTGTTCCCTTGGCATATTTTGATGATTATATACTGACTTTGACTAGATTCACGGCAATCCGAGGCCTATTCAAGAGGAAAAGGTGTCGCGGGATAGAGTTTTGTCTTGGATTGACGTATGTAACGCTATCAACCTTGGAACTGCGGGTTCAAAACCCCGAACGATGTGTTCTATGATTGTTATGAAGGTGACGCTATGCAAAGTGATCGGCATATGAGTGTGCATCGTGAGAAATGCGGCATGTATCATTCCAGAGCGCAGGTTAGTATTATTTATTATCGATATCTATGATGTGATTATGTGATCTAGGTGTTGAGCAGTAAATAATGTTAACTATCATTTTGAGGCTTCATGCCAATATTTTAGACACCTGAGCGGTCGTTTCATGCTATCATGCCATTAGACTCATGTTTACTTTATACTCAGTCATGTTCATTCATATTATACCATGCCTCAGTCTCGCTTGTTGCTATTTGACATATCATACCATTGTTCAGACCGGTATTATGACATCTTAGCCATGTGTATAAGACTGGAGAGTATTGACTGAGTAAGGCCGAGAGCCGAGTATTGATTGATAGTATGGTATTGGGCTGCACGACCTAGCAATGATATTGATCATGCCTTCGCTGGCATTAATATAGTTCTTGGGCTCAAAGAAGCCTCTCCGAAGTCTTTACAACCCCAGTGAGCACAGTGAATGATTATATTGAGGGATGGATTTTCCTGGACATGGATTTTTTCGAAGTTCTATACCGGGAAATGGATCTTCTTCGTGAGGCTGGATTAGAATGTGTCCTCGATATTGGATGACTACGGTCAGTGATGTATATTCTGGGATGGATCTTCCCTGGGCTGGACGGCCATATACAGTACCGAGTGGTTGAACACTTGTGGGTAGAGATTGTGGAAACCTTTGTCATGCTAGCATTGCATTGGTACATTATGAAATCTCCGAGTATTGAGCTCTTATTTGATCAGTTGCTTCTATTATCGTTGAGTTTACTTGAACTGTAAACATGTTTACTTTTCTGTTCCTCTTACTGTTAAATTGCCTATTGAGGTTTGGTCCGTCACCACCTGTCAGCCCATAGGTTGGACTTATTACTTATTGAGTTGGTATACT
>MU719145.1:199518-219898 GCA_026770625.1 Nicotiana glauca | reverse complement strand
GGTCAATCCGTAATTCCTAAATATAAGTAACTATATCAAATATCGATTACAAAATTGTAAGATAATTGATTGAAGAATATCCTTCTTTTGTACATAATTATTTTCAAGATTATATAAAGGAAAATTGATGGTTGATCAAGATGACTTTCCATTATTCAAGTTGAGAGTGGTGGTTTAAATGTAAGTATAATAATTTGTTTTTTGCATAAATAATGATGCAAGGTTTTCTTAATGATTGTGTTTGATTTTGCTTAGCTGGTGATTATATACCTACCATTTTATTGATTAGATTCTAAGAATCCTTTCAAGATCTTATTTCAAATTAACTAATTTTAGGTCAGATTTATATAATAGTTGTAGAATACATCAATGAATGAGTCGCCGTTTAATTACTCAGAAATTAATTGCTATACAATTGACTTGTGTTCAAAAATAAAAATAAAAATACTAGTATCAACTACTATTTAATTGTGTTTTTCTTTCTCTGTATTCCCTTGACAGAGCTCATTTACGGCTTGATTTTGGCTATTAACATATTGATCACGCTCAACTCTAACCTTAAAAAGGATAAACGATCGCTGCAAATATAATCTGGCCTAAAAAGTCCGAAATCGAATCCCACAGAGAACTAAAGTTTAACTACATTTGTTCAATATCACCAAGAGGACAAGTTCTAATAACTTTTAAGTTGTTAAACTAATTAACTAATAATTATCAAAAAGCAATAGAAATTTATGAACGAAAGAAACTAAGGGTCGGAAACTAAATTAAGGATGTCTAGAGTTATGATTTCCCCAATTATCGGAGTCCTTCCTGCTATGTCTTCTATAATTTCGCCTAATTATTCTCCACTGATCATGAGCACTCGACTTATCATAATTCTCTCTCGAGCAACTACAATAATGTACTAGTCATATTCTCTCGAAATATGCTAGCTTGCACTTTTTCACCGCTCACTATGATCATGTCAACCACATTGATCTCTTATATACCTTAGGAGTGACGTTATCAACAACCACCTAAATCGTATCTTTTCCCAAGCAACACATAATAAATAGGCACAGTCAATCGATGGTCATTCAATCAACTGAAATAAGCACATAGTTGAACAAGTAGATAAATTCAAAGATTAAATTATATTAAAACATAACAAGAATTCATCCTCCAAGAGGTTCCATCAAAGCTCTAGATAATAGATTAGCTATTCATAATAGTATGCAAAAATACAATACTAGAATTCAAAACTAATAAAGGAAATAGGAAGAAGGAAGTGAAAAGCTCGTGGAAGAATTCTCCGTCTTGCTCCCAGTGTGTTCTTGCCTCCTTAGGTCCTCTCCCCCTTCAAAGTGGTATTTTAGGATGTATAAATATAACCTAGGGTTGATGAGGGGCGGGAGTTTTCAATCCCACTTCGGCTAGGGAAAGCTGGAATCCGCGTCTGCCTTCGCGACTAGACGCGGATTTGACGCGGATCAGCATTTTCCTTCGCTTCTAGACGCAGATCCACGTTTACCTTCGCTTCTAGATGCGGATCCAGCTTTTGAAATTCTTCCATTTCGCGAAGCGATCCGTGCCTTTGCTTCGCTTCGCTGTTTTGTGCCTTAAATTTTCTCCTTTTTCACGTTCGATTTTGTGCCACGCAGAAGAATAGATGAGCTCCCAATCCTTTAATTTATTCTTTTGTGTCGAATTGTCATCTTTTGATCATTTTCATCCAAACTCATTCCTACACATAAGAAACACTTAATGAGTATATTTCACTTCAAAAGTCATGTAATCTCTCGCGACTCACACAAGAATTAATAAGCAAATATACTCAAAATATGCATTTTTCATCATTTATCAACACCTTACACTTAAACTCTTGTCCGTCCTCGAGCAACTTAAAATTAAGTGCATAGGAAATAAATATCTTTCAAAACATACTCAAGCATCACACCAATGACAATAATTTATATCAATGCATCCGACATAAGGACTCTTCGTACTCGCCTTATTTTTATACCAATGCCAAGACTATTTAAAATATTTGTGTAATTCTTCTAACATCCTAGCCTCAAAAATTGACTCCACTATATTCCACTTTGTGTCTCATTTTTTGTGCAAGCTAAAGATACGAGTGTGATGACCCGACCCGTCGCCTCATGATTTACCGCTCCGTTTCCCCTATTTTTATGCTTCTTCATGTTTCATTATCAGTATTTGGTGTGTTAGAGTTGATTTGGATTGGTTCTAGTAGAAGATGAGACACTTAATCTCTTCAAGGAAGGCTTGGTTTGGAAAAGTCAACCGGAGGTTGACTTATGAGTTATAGGGCACGGATGTGATTTTTGGAGATTCGGTTAGCTTCGGGGGATGATTTGTGACTTAGGAGTGTGATTGGAACGGATTTTGGAGGTCCGGTGTAGAATAGGCTTGAATTGGGGAAGTTAGTATTTCGGCGAATTCCGGTTGATAAGTGAGATTTTGATCTGAGGGTCGGAATGGAATTCCGAGAGTTGCAGTAGCTTCGTTAGGTGATTTGGGATATGTGTGCAAAATTTTAGGTGATTCGGAGGTGGTTTGGTTGGGTTTTTGATCGAATGCGAGTTTCGAAAGAATTTGAGGAACTTAGGCTTGGATTTGATGTAATTGATGGTTTTAGTGTTAATTGTGGTGTTTTGATGATTGGAACAAGTTTGAATAAGGTATTGGATCATGTTTGTATTTTTGGTTGAGGTCCCGAGGGTCTCGGGGTGAGATCGGATGGTTAAACGGAGAGTTTTGGAATTTTTGCATGTTAAAGGTCTGCTGGTATCTGGTATTTTCGCACCTGCAGTTATGGGACCGCAGGTGCGGTCACGCAGAAGCAAAGGGAGGATTGCAGAAGCGAGATTTTGTCGGGGCCACTGTTTCCGCAGAAGCGGTTGGGTAGCCGCATCCGCGAAGCCGCAGATGCGGGATTTTGCATCGCAGAAGCGGGTATTGGATTTTGGGATTTTCTGTAGAAGTGGAATGAGACCGTAGAAGCGGAAGTCGCAGAAGCGACATATTGACCGCAGATGCGGTAATGTCTGGGCAGAATGGGATTTTAATGATATTTCATCCGCGAGTCTAAGTTATTTTCCTCCATTGTTGAATATCTTGAGAGCTTTTTGGGAGCAATTGAAGAGGGTTTCGACTGGGATTGACTCGAGGTAAGTGTTATGAGTTAAAAACATAATTATTATGTGAAATTAACCTAGAAATTCATGCAAATTAAGCCTAAAATTGATGAACTAGGGCTTGAGTTTTTGATATTTCAAATTGGGATTTGATGGGTCATTTGAGATCGGATTTGAGAGTTCTTGGTATGTATGAACTCGTGAGGAGATGAGGAATCCATTGATGTTAAATTTTTTGATTTTTGAAAAGTGGGCCCGGGGCTTGAGTTTTGCAAATTTCATGATTTTCGATGTTCTTGGATTCTTTTCGATTGGGTTATGTTCCCTTAGCCTATTGTGAGGGAGAAATATCAAGTTGATGATGAATCAGAAGGGAAATTAGATAGATGGAATAGCTTGATAGTGGACCGAATCGGTATGGTAAGGATGTGATTAATTCTTTGTGTGTGTTCGAGGCAATGAGTTCGTACAGGTATTGTGCAGTAAAGCTCTTGAGTTCTGATAACTTGCTTAGCTCGATTTGGATAGAAGGATTCAGTCCTGGCAGTTTAGCTTGTGCAAATGGAATTGGGAGAGAATTCCTATTGGGTTTCAGCGTGGTTTGGAGATGTATATTTTCTATGGACATGCGGAGTGCGTAATGATTTTCTTCTAGGTAGGACCAATGGAGAGTTCTTGACTAGTTGAGTACGTAGATGTTTATGGCTAGGAAGGGAGATGGAGTTCTCATGTTATCCTAGGGTGGTATGGTATATGCAGTATGTTATGGAGGATAGAGATTCGTGTGTGTGAGGTTGCGGTTCAGTTCTGAATGGAGAGTCATTAAATTCTTAAGAAGCACAGGCAGTTTTAGGTGATTAGAGAATCGAGCTTCAGATGATTAGAGTGAATGATCTTCAGATAACTAAGGAAATTGTATTGCTAATCATATTGATTTGATGAGGGTATATGTTTCAGAAAAAGGGCAATGTGATTAAGTTGATGGCACTTCGGTAGTATTGCGGCGCATTTTTGTTAGGTCAATTGCCGATATCTGATTTTGTTTGATGGCACAGGGGGAATTTTAGAATATCTTTCGTGGAATGATTGGGTACTTGAGGTGTGATATGTATTCATATGGCAGAATTTGGGACCAGGTATGGTGATTCGTGTGCTATATGGAGTTGAAGACTAGGAGTTCTCAGGTACAGACTATGTAGTGGTTGTGGATCGTGTGTATTGGTACCGTTTAGCGGCTATTGGGATTTGGAGGCCCGAGTGGATCTTTCTTTGCTTGGTATGTTAGATTTTGGATATGATGTTAGGGTGTGGACTGGCTATCTCAGTGTTGGGTTATTCTAGACTATTTCGCTATGGGCTATCCCGAAAAATGCCACGGGTTGAGTGACGAGGTGCATCGGATTATGTTCTAGCAGAGTGGCTTGTATTCCAAAGACCAGTAGAGGGCTGGGGAGGACTGCTTTTCTTAATTGGGCCTTCGTGATAGATGTCAGTGCAGAGGTTTCTACCATTGGTTCAGTTTCGATGTTGAGGGACTTATTGGATGCGTTTCTTGTAGTTGGGCATGTCACCGGGCGAGGTTGTAGATTTCGATATTGATTTGATGCCAGGTACCGTATCGTACGACTCCAGGAGGAGTTGTAGTAGTGGAAGGAGTAGCTTCAGGCTCCTTGGTAATGAGTTCGTTGGCAGGCTGATGTGGCTACGTATTTAGCTTGAGTTTCTTTTCGGTGTTGTGAGACGTTATGATATATTGGTTATGGGCACATGTGGTGCGGTTCTATTGAGGATTCATAGTGAAAGTCGAGCGAGAAGAGTAATTGGGTGTTGCTCGGTAAATGG
Source organism: Nicotiana glauca (assembly GCA_026770625.1). Taxonomy (NCBI): domain Eukaryota; kingdom Viridiplantae; phylum Streptophyta; class Magnoliopsida; order Solanales; family Solanaceae; genus Nicotiana; species Nicotiana glauca. The sequence goes on along the minus strand of MU719145.1, from coordinate 214,913 downwards.
AGTGTTGGTGATGACTTATCAGGTTGCGTGTCATATGTTATCTGTTTCACCGTAGGTGTAATGAATTGCTTGGGTTCCAGACATTAATTTATGCGTGGATGTCGATTTTGAGCATAGTGACTTGAGGTGTTTCATGTGTAACAGTGTTTGTATAGGATCGCGCATTGTGGCGAGGCCACGTGGAGATATGACCTTTTGGGATAAATTCAGATCGTTTCTTATTGATGCGCGTATTATGCAAGTTGTGGCTTAGGCCTGTATTGAGATGTCATATCACTAGAGTGGTGTGTTGGATTCGAGGTGATCATTGGGGTCACTAATGAATACGAACGGATTTGATTTCAGCTTGTTGGAAAGATAATATCGAGGTTCGGCTCGGAATCTGTTGTGGTATTAGTCAAAAGTAAGTGGCTTCAGGAATGATTGATCTGAGAAATGGTTATATTTTGTTGCGTGTTTCGTTTATCGTTGGCAGTATATGAAAGTGTTGGAATAAGACATTAGTTGATAAAAGGTTTTCTACCGGTATTTGGGTGTTGTGGGCAACTGCTGTGAATAGAAATTATCGTTTCGAGTGTTTGGGTTATGTAGGATATTATGTGATTGCACCTGAGGTTGCAGGTATGGGTTATTACATCTGGTTCGGGCTTATTCTGAATATAGATGCGAGGTTCTGATCTTGTGTATGATTTCGGAAAGTGCAATGTGGTTCTATGGTTTATGGACTAGATGGATTGTAGAATTTAAGCTATGTTGTGTTGGCGGACCTATGCGAGACAGGGTGACGCGGGATCACCCCCGGGTATATGCTTGGTAAGGTCGTTTAGCTATTGGTTGTCTTCTAGGATAACTCTTGGTACGCTCGAGGACGAGTGTTTGTTTAAGTTGGGGAGGATGTGACGACCCGACCCGTTGTCTCATGAGTTACCGCTCCATTTCCCCCATTTTTATTCTTCTTCATGTTTCATTATCAGTATTTGGTGTGTTATAGTTGATTTGGATTGGTTCTGGTAGAAGATGAGACACTTAGTCTCTTTAAGGAAGGCTTGGTTTGGAAAAGTCAACCAAAGGTTGACTTATGAGTTATAGGGCTCGGATGTGATTTCTGGTGATTTGGTTAGCTTCGGGGGATGATTTGTGACTTAGGAGTGTGATCAGAATGGATTTTGGATGTCCGGTGTAGAATTAGGCTTGAATTAGCGAACTTAGTATTTCGGCGAATTTCGATTGATAGGTGAGATTTTGATCCGAGGGTTGGAATGGAATTCCGAGAGTTGCAGTAGCTTCGTTAGGTGATTTGGGATGTGTGTGAAAAATTTCAGGTGATTCGGAGGTGGTTTGGTTGGGTTTTTGATCGAATGCGAGTTTCGGAAGAATTTGAGGAACTTAGGCTTGGATTTGATGTAATTGATGATTTTACTGTTGATTGTGATGTTTTTATGATTGGAGCAAGTTTGAATAAGGTATTGGATCATGTTTGTGTTTTTGGTTGAGGTCCCGGGAGTCTTGGGGTGAGATCGGATGGTTAAACGGAGAGTTTTGGAATTTTTGCATGTTAAAGGTCTGCTGGTATCTGGTGTTTTCGCACCTGCGGTTATGGGACCGCAGGTGCGGTCACGCAGAAGCGAAGGGAGGATCGCAGAAGCGAGATTTTGTCGGGGCCACTATTTCCGCAGAAGTGGTTGGGTAGCCGCATCTGCGAAGCCGCAGATGCGGGATTTTGCGTCGCAGAAGCGGGTCTTGTATTTTGGGATTTTTCGCAGAAGCGAAATGAGACCACAGAAGCGACATATTGACCGCAGATGCGGTAATGTCTGGGTAGAATGGGTTTTTAATGATATTTCATCCGCGAGTCTAAGTTATTTTCCTCCATTGTTGAACATCTTGAGAGCTTTTTGAGAGCAATTGAAGAAGGTTTCGACTGGGATTGACTGAAGGTAAGTTTTATGAGTTAAAAACATGATTATTATGTGAAATTAACCTAGACATTCATGGAAATTAAGCCTAAAATTGATGAACTAGGGCTTGAGTTTGTGATATTTCAAATTGGGATTTGATGGGTCATTTGAGCTCAGATTTGATAGTTCTTGGTATGTATGAACTCGTGAGGAGATGGGGAATCCGTTGATGTTAAATTTTTTGATTTTCGAGAAGTGGGCCCGGGGCTCGGGTTTTGCAAATTTTGTAATTTTCAATATTCTTCGATTCTTTTCAATTGGGTTATGTTCCCTTAGCCTATTGTGATGTATTCACTTTGATTTGGGATAGATTCGACGCGCGTGGAGGCCGAGTTGAGGGTCAAAGGCATCGCGAGCTAGAGATTTTGCCGGTTCGAGGTGAGTAATGATTGTAAATGATATCCTGAGGGTTTGAAACCTCGGACTGCACATCGTAGCGCTATATTGAGGTGACTTACATACCGGATAGTGAGCGTGGGGTAGAGCACTGCTGGGGATTGTGATTTGGTCCATCCCGATTGTTGATTTTACCGTGTATTTGACTGAAACTTATTTGATATTATCATGATTTGAGCTGATTGCCATATTTGGGCTTCGTGCCAATTATTTGAATCCCTTCGGGGATTTTTATCACTCTTTCCTCACTATTTGATATACTACTTGAACTCAGTCCTGTTAATTATACTATTTTTGCAAACTCATCCATTTTAATTAATTTTTGAGACTTTACTGATATTTCACTGTTGTCTGGGCTAAGAACTATTATTTTATTGATGCCCGAAGGGCTTATGATGTTTACTGGACTGAGTAAGGCTGAGGGCCATATGTGAGGATATGTTGAGTGGTGTGAGGAGACTTTCAGGCCTCGAGTGTATTGCGAGGAGGCTTTAAGGCCTCGAGTGATATGTGAGGAGGCTTTCAGACCTCGAGCGTAATGTGAGAAGGCTTTTAGGCCTCAGGTTGATATGTACAGGCTTTCAGGCCTTATGATGATATAGCGCATGGGATGTAGGAGCCCCTCCGGAGTCTGCACCCCCATAGTGAGCGCGGGTACCCATGTGATTTGAGATGTGCCCGGGGGGCTGATGTTGTACTGTGTGACTGATACTGAGCCCGAGGGGCTGATACTTTTTTGAGTGATGTGATACTGTGCCCAAAGGGCTGATACTATTCTGAGCGACTGACATTGAGCCCGAGGGGCTGGTACTGTTTTGAGATGTGCCCGAGGGGCGTACTTTTATGTGTTCATCTTGCATATTTACTTGCCTCTTTACCTGTTATACTGTGGTAATTATGCCCGAGGGGCGAATTTTCTGTGCTTATCAACACTAATTGTTTGAAATTATTTTCGTAACTATTGAAAGAATCATCTTTAAAAGAGATTTGAACTGAACCAAGGTATTTCTAAAGATTTCACAGATTTCACTATTTTCTCAGAAACTTGTACCTGACTTCTATATAGCAAGTTGATTGCTTTACGTGATTTCTTGCTGCTCAGTTATTATTTACTTTTATTACTCACTAAGTTGGAGTACTCACTTTACTCCCTGCACCTTGCGTGCAGATGCAGGTATTTGTTCACCCGATAGCGGGTTTTGAGTTGGTTGAAGATTTTGCTGTCGTAGCTGAGCAAGGTGACCGCCAGCGTTCGCGACCCCAGATTTATTCCTTGATTCCTAAATTCTACTCTATATATTACTGGCCTTGTAGTTGTATTTAGGCTCTTCTAGATGCTCGTGACTTGTGACACCCCGGTTTGGGCTGTGTTTGGTTGTACTTCCGCTAAGTAATATTATTGAATAATCTTTAAAATTGTTTATTCATGTTATCCATTTTTTTTTAAAAAGGCAAATAGGGTTGGTTGGCTGGCCTTTTCTTCACGAGAGGCGCCATCACGATCGGAGCGGGGTTTGGGTCGTGACAACGAGTTCCTTACCAATCCATTGTAAATCATGTGCCCTCAACATCAAAACAAAGAGAGTAATCGGCCCGTACACTCAAATATGAATTCAAGTATAATTTAAGGACTCACAGAATGAAAGAGTTCACTTACTCTTGTAAAGAAAGTCATGATCCCCTAAAGCTCGTACCATTGGCTTGCCTATAATGTAAGTCTACTAATTTAAGCTCGCAAAGTCTAGAATCAATTAGATCTTCCCGGGTTGTAATGTAGGATATGGGACGTGATGTTCTAAACGTTAATGCCACACGGGGGGGGGGGGGGGGGTTGTGTGGTACCCAATTTTTCTCTTAAACTGTTTCTGGAAGGACCTGGTTCTTCTATGTGTTCTAACTACTACTGTTGCGGAATAATAAATACAGAAAATAAAGAACACAGAGATTTTACGTGGAAAACACCTGGCTCAAAAGGTAAAAAAAATCATGACCTACTACTCAGTAGGATTTTTCCAAACTTCCACTAAAATTTAAGCCAAAACTGCATTTACAAAACTCTTTGTAAACCTAAGGATTAACTCTAATCCCGTTGTAGCAACCGGCCTCTAACTGTTGCGACAACTTCAAGTTAACTCTAACTTGAATACTCAAAATACCTATTACAATTGCTTCTAGATAAAGATGAAAGGTACAATATGAAAACACCTACTACAATTGAACTAGAAATAAATAAAGACACATAAAACTCTTTATGGAGCTTGTTCTTCAATCTGGTTCATGTAGCTTCAGGTTTGCACACTTGAATCACACACGAACTGCTTGCAAAAACCCTTGCTATTTTGCTCCCAATTCATGTTTAACTTCTGCATTTTTGAGCAACACTTTAATGTGAGAACATCCTGCAATTTATAGAGTTAGTAGATGAAGAAATAACTAGAGTTCTGATGCAGCTCTTCCTTGGTGGAAGAGTTTTAGTTGATTTCAACTTCTAACTCCTTCCTTATCTTGAATTGTGTTCTCTTTGATTAAGCATTCCTTCTCCTTATCAATTATGCAACCTTTTCGATCAGGAGATATTAAATACACCAAGTTAAGCTTATCTACTTCACGTGCAACCCACATGCTCGAATCTGTCCGTTTCTATGCACCTGAGTGATGGACCTGGTTCATCCTGAGTTCCTTGTTAGTTTTCAAAACTAACCTTTACTTGGGCCAACAAATTCCCCCTTTTTGATGATGATAAACTCTGTGCTTTTCATAAGCTTAGGCCCTGTTTCAACTCAGCTCAACATCAACACAATGTTAGAAACATTTTTCTTTTCTATCATTTATCATCAAGGACCAGGTACATTAGGTTATAAACATCACTATTCAAAGGGTAAACATCACTTGTTTAAAGCACAACCTTTTTTCCCCTTTTGGCAGCATTGAAAAGTTGCATAAAAAATGTGAGATAACCAAATTTTAAAGCTTACTCATGGCCACTGGTGCTACTTCAAATGCAAACATAGATTAATCATAATAGATCAAACTAAGAATTTTAATCATCAAAGAAATATAAACAAACAGTTAGAGCAAAAATAGTGAATTTCATTGATGATTGATAAGACTCTACCACAAAGCATAAAAAAAAAATAAAAATACTGAAAACATGATCAAAAGAAACAAAACATCCTGAACTGGGTCACTGGTTCATCTATACTAGGTTAGGAGTCTTAAGGATTGGAAGAGGTAAGGCTGAGTTATTTGCTTGGAGAAGTTTCAACATGTCTTGAAGAATTCCATCATTTTTCTCCTTTTCCCTTGCAAGTTCAGTTCTGAGAACATATCTACCTCAACCAATCGTGTCGTCAGCCTTGCTATCTCAATATCCTTTGCCTCACTCTCCTGTACCAAGACTCTGACTTTACTATTGATAGGTGTATTTTTAGATGAACTAGGTTTATTAAGAATGACATTGACTTCATAATTGCAAGCAAGCAGAGTATTAACCCCAAAATGATCCTTTCTTGTACTAACCTCCCATTTCTTCATTAATACCTTGAAATGTTCAAGCACATTTGTCAGAATGAAACCATAGGGAATGGCATAAGTTTTGGTGCCATTGAAAACTCTATCAGTAGGTCCACGAGGGTTTCCTGTTTGGATGGAACAGGTTCATCTATATTTTTCCCAAGTTGAACCAACCCCTTAGCAGCTTTGCCAGACCCACTTCCCCCTGTTTTGCTCACACTCTCTTCTATTTCAGTAAATTCCTTTCCCTAAATAACCATTGCACCAGTTTCTTTTGTTATACCAACAGGAGTGGGTGAAGAATCAACCACTCTTGTACCCTTTCCCCTCACAGTACTCCTAGCACCCTTGCTCTTTTTTTTTCATTTTGACCACCAACTTCTCTTTAGAAATTGTCTCACGAGAAACTTTAGAATAAGAAGATACTTGTTCAGTTTCGGAATACCTACTTTCTTCCCCCTTAGCAGCAAACTTAAATGAATTTTCAGATTTCTAGGATTCTTCTTCCCTACCGGCTTTCAATTGCTTGTTTATTTTCTTGATCTGCTCTCCTTCAGCGACAATCTTACGAGCCATCATCTTTACTATACTTTTCTTAGAGATTGGTGTTCTAGAAGGTGTAGAAGTGGTTTCCTATGGTGGTGATGAAGGATTTTCATAAGTGTTCGACATATCCGGGCTAGGGTATGGAAGAGAAGAGAATTAGATTGTGTTTGGAAGATGAAAGAAGAATGAGAGTTTTTGACAACTTGAGAGAGATGAGGTAAGGAATAAACTAAAGCTTATCAATATACAGAGGAATAATTGATGGGGTAACTACAACTTTTCAAACTCTTAGAAGTTTAATCAAACTGAAATTCAATTTTGAAGAGACATTGGACTGTATCCCTAGAATCTAGGTACTTCCATTCGGTTGGGACTCTTTTGAACGGGACTGGTTCACTTGTAACGGATAAGTCCAAAAGGAGTTTGGTATTTGGTAGTGATAATAGGTTGAATCTAGGTGATTTAGGGATTGTTTATGCTTCCGCTTGATTATGTTCCAATGTCATAATGTGGTTAATTGATTAAAAATAGGCTCTAATTGTGATTTGTACATATTGCAGGACGAGGAGCCTATGTGATGCCTTAGAGAGGTGATTGGAACTAGTATGAGTGGCTAAAACCCATTATTCTAGGGTCATGGGTGAAACATGAAAGTTGTTGTTTGAAGTTTAATTCGACAAAGTTGGTTTATCATATTGGGTTGTTTATTTAATTATAATTTTAATTAGTTTGCTGAGTAGCTAACAGTGAAATACTATCTACGAATCTTTGGTTGAACTCGAAAGTGGGAACTTTAGATTGCAATAGAATTAAATAGAGCAAGTTCTTGAACCTGGGCATCAGGGAACAAATTCGCAATTGGGATAGATATATACCCAATTGCCTTGCTTGGTTAAAATACAGGAATTGTAAATGCATTCTTGTTAATCTTAATTCCATAGACATATAGGCATTGAGTTAGCTCGAATAAGCGAGTAAGAACTCGACAGATTCTTATGAGTAATATCAACCCTGTCGAGCAACAATCTAGATAAATAAATTAGTCCTTTTAAGCCCAGAACACAATACGATTGTTAGCTAGCCTGTGCCCCTGGAATATCCTCTCCTACTATTTGTTACTCGAAAGTTACTGGTTGTTTTGGTTAATTGTTCTAGTTACATTATTGCTTGATAATTTAGGTAGTAAATTAGTGATACCTATATTTTGTAAAAAACCTCTTGGATAGATAAGTTAATTGAGTTTAAATCAGTCAATAGTTAATCAAAAGTCTATGGGAACGATACTCTACTCACTACTTTATTACTTGACGATCACGTGCACTTACGTGAGTGTTTTTGGTCGCAACAAATTTTTGGCGCCGTTGACGGGGACTTAGAAATTAGCAACTTGAGTGAGTTAAGCTTTTATTATTTATTTATTCAAGTTTTAATTTTCAGTTCACTTGTTTATGCTAATACATGATCTTTTCTTGAATGCGAAGAAGTAGAAGCACAAACAACCTCCTTTCTCTTGATCCCGAAACTGAACGAACACTTCACAGATTGAGGAGGGAGGTGGACGCTCGAACCAGAATTGAAAGAGAGTTGGACATCGAAGTTCAACCACAACCAATTGAGATGGCAGGTAATGAGGAAAGCGCGGTGATTGAAGCCGCAAGGCCCAGTCTAGCTAATATGACTCAGGCTATTGTGAAGCCTGATATTATTAGGCACTTTGAACTTAAACAATACATGGTGCAGCTGATCTAATCCATAGGGATATTTGTGGGTTTACCTCATGAAGACCCACAGAGGCACATTCAGAATTTCCTGGAAATTACGGATACTTACAACTATCCGAACGTTTCCAAGGACTATGTCAGGCTGACACTTTTCCCCTTTTCACTGATCGGAGAAGGTAAGGAGTGGTTGAACAAGGAGCCAGCGAATTCAATCTGCACTTGGGATGATCTGTCCTGGAAATTATTAATCAAGTTTTTCCCCACTAAGAAAACAAAGATGTTGAGGAGTCAAATTCTTGGGTTCAAACAACGAGCTGAGGTGACTTTTCGTCAAGCATGGGAAAGGTACAAAAAGATACTCAGAGACTGTCCATATCATAGCCATACGGATGAGGTATTGGGTCACACTTTTGTAGATGGGTTAGATGATGCATCAAAGATGAATCTTGATTCAGCTTGTGGGGATAGTTGCATGGCCAAACCATACAGTGAAATTCAGCTCTCTGAATAACATTATGGCTAATGATAATAATTGGAAAGATAAGGGGGATTCACAAAAGGCAATTAAGCAAAAAGCAGCTGGATTACTTGAGCTCAACGACTTGTCAGCCATGAGAGCCGAGATTGCAAAACTGGCTAATCAGATGAATAGGATGACAATGCAGCAACCTCAAACAATGCAACCTGTGCACCAAATGGCTATTTATTGCGAATTATGTGGTGACAATCATATGAGTGACATGTGCCCCAAAAATCCAGAATCCATCTATTATGTGGGGCAACAGAACAGAGGTCCACCAAATCAGCATGCACAATACAGAAATTCTTACAATCCAAATTGGAGGAATCATCCCAACTTCTCATGGGGTGGAAATCAGCAGAATTAGAATCAGCATATACCCTAAGGGGGTTTCAATCAGCCTCAAAGGCCACCCCAACAAATGGAAGAAAGCACCAATGATTTGCTAAATAAGTTGTTGATTGACAATCAGCAGCTCAGGACCAATTTCAGAAATCTTGAGAGGCAGATGGGACAGTTAGCAACAAATCAAAACACTAGACCTGCAGGCGCTCTCCCAAGTGATATAGAGAAGAACCCTCAAGTGAATGCAGTTACACTTAGAAACGGGAGGGAGCTAGAGGAAGTGCCAAAGAAAGGAAAAGACAAGCCCATACCTGAGGGGGAGTTGATCCCTAAAGTAACACAAGAGCCAAAGAATGCTGCTGAAATTCTAGAGCCAGTGGAGGCCCCAAGGCCACCACCACATTTCCCCCAGATATTGCAAAAAAAGAATGATGATCGCATGTTCTGCAAATTTCTCTCCATGTTGAGCCAGGTTCAATTGAATATTCCACTTGTTGATGTGCTTCGTGAAATTCCAAAGTATGCTAAGTACATAAAAGATATAGTGGCTCACAACAGAAGATTGACTGAATTTGAGACAGTTGCACTTATTGAGGAGTGCACTTCAAGGGTCCAAAATAAGCTCCCTCAAAAGCTTAAGGATCCTGGCAGCTTTACTATCCCCGTGTGAATTGGTAATATTGATGTGGGACATGCTCTTTGTGATTTGAGGGCAAGCATAAATCTGATGCCCTTATCTTTATTCAAGCAATTGGGTCTGGGAGCTCCAAGGCCAACTACTGTGATGTTGCAGTTGGCTGATAGGTCGATAGCACACCCTGAGGGGGTGATTGAAGATGTGTTGCTGCAAATTGGGAAATTTATCTTCCCTGCTAATTTCATTATCCTCGACTATGAGGCTGATAAACTGGTTGCAATCATATTGGGGCGACCTCTCTTGGCGACTGGTGATGCAATTATCAAAGTGAGAGAGGGAAAAATGATCTTGAGGGTAGATGACGAGGAAGCAGTTTTAAATGTCTACAAAGCGATCCAACTTCCCCGCCACTATGAGGAGCTCTCAATGATATCTGTTATTGAGGCTGATGAGCAAATTCATAACCCAAGTGTATATCTAGACGATTATCTAGAGACAACACTTATGTTGTTTGATAGCCCGGGGAGTGATGATGAGGTTAAGGAGATGATGCACATCTTAGATACATCTTGTGCGTACATGCAAGGGGTACACCCCTTTGAGCCTTTGAATAGGCCAGAAGGACCGCCTCGAAAGCAGTCCATTGAGGAAGCCCCAAAACTGGAGCTTAAACCTCTACCACCTCACCTTTAATATGCTTATTTGGGTGACTCTGACACTTTACCTGTGATTGTTTCTTCTAAATTGTCTAAATTGCAGGAAGAGAAGCTGTTGAGAGTGCTACGTGAGCACAAGCGAGCAATTGGGCGGATGATGTCTGACATTAAGGGCATTAGTCCAACCTTTTGCATGCACAAAATCCTCATGGAGGATGGACACAAGCCCAGTGTAGAGCAACAATGCCGACTTTATCCAATCATGAAGGAGGTGGTAAGAAAAAAAGTGATTAAGTGGCTTGATGCAGGTATTGTATTTCCTATCTCAGATAGCAAATGGGTAAGCCCCGTTTAATGTGTACCCAAGAAAGGGTGGATGACTGTAGTAGTTAATGAAAATAATGATTTGATCCCCACAAGAACTGTCACTGGGTGGAGGATTTGCATCAACTATAGAAAATTGAACAATGACACTCGGAAAGACCACTTTCCCCTCCCCTTTATTGACCAAATGCTTGATAGATTCGCTGGCCAGGAGTACCACTGCTTCTTAGATGGTTACTCGAGGTATAATCAAATTTCTATAGCCCTAGAGGACCAAGAGAAGACCACATTTACGTGCCCCTATGGCACATATGCATTCTAGAGAATGTCCTTTGGTCTTTGTAATGCACCTGCGACTTTTCAAAGGTGTATCATGGCTATTTTTACTGACATGGTTGAGAGGTTTGTGGAAGTATTCATGGATGATTTTTCTGTGTTTGGATGTTCTTTTGATAACTGCTTGATGAATCTTGATAAAGTGCTTGCTAGATGTGAAGAAACTAACTTAGTACTAAATTGGGAAAAGTGCCATTTCATGGTACGTGAAGGTATAGTTTTGGGGCACAAGGTGTCTAAAAATGGTTTGCAGGTGGACAAGGCAAATGTGGAAACGATTGAAAATTCTTGGTCCATGTAGGTTTTTATCGTCGTTTCATTAAAGATTTTTTGAAAATTTCCTCTCCCTTGTGCAGGTTGCTCGAGAAAGATGCCGCCTTCAAGTTCGATAATGCCTATCTGAAAGCATTTGAGGAGATAAAAGGAAAGCTAGTGACTGCACCAATTATCATTGCTCCTGATTGGGGGCAACCCTTTGAGTTGATGTGTGATGTGAGTGACATAGCTGTTGGAGCTGTATTGGGGCAAAGGAGAAATAAAATCTTTCACTCCATCTACTATGCGAGCAAAACTCTGAATCCAGCCCAAATGAATTACACAGTTACTGAAAAAGAGTTGCTTGCAGTGGTGTGGGTGTTTGACAAGTTTAGATCATATCTAGTGGGGACCAAAGTCATCGTCTACACAGATCATTCAGCTATCAGGCATCTGTTTAAGAAGAAAGACACCAAGCCGAGACTGATTCAGTGGGTCCTCCTCTTGCAAGATTTGACTTAGAGATCCGAGATCGCAAAGGAACAGAGAATCAAGTGGCTGATCTCTTGTCCAGATTAGAAAATTGGAACCATGTAGCTAAAGGGGGTGTAATCAAAGAAAAATTCCCTGATGAGCAGTTATTGGAGATTGCCTCAAGCACAGCCCCGTGGTATGCAGATTATGTGAACTTTATTGCAAGTGGGGTGACACCACCAGAATTGACACCCAATAATAGAAAAAGGTTCCTGTATGATGTGAGGCTCTATATGTGGGATGAGCCATTCTTATACAGGCTCTGTGCAGATCAGTTTGTGCGGAGATGTGTTCCTGAGGAGAGGATGAATGCCATACTTCATAACTGTCACACTTCACCATACAGGGGTCACCATGGTGGTGATAGGACTGCACAGAAATTTCTACAATCAAGTTTCTATTGGCCAAAATTTTTTAAGGATGCACATGCCTTTGTTAAAATGTGAGACAGGTGCCAAAGAACCAGAACTATCACAAAGAGGCACGAGATGCCGCTGCAAAACATTCTTGTAGTAGAGCTTTTTGATGTGTGGGGGATTGATTTCATGGGACCGTTTCCACAGTCTAATGTTTCCAAGTGGGTGGAAGCCATTTCCCTTCCCACTAATGATGCAAAGGTTGTGGTAAGCTTTGTCAAAAAGCACATCTTTACACGCTTTGGAACTCCAAGAGTGTTGATTAGTGATGGAGGAATGCACTTCTGCAACAAATTGCTGAATAATGTTCTTGCAAAGTATGGAGTCAAGCACAAGGTGTCCACCGCCTACCACCCCCAGACGAGTGGTCAAGTGGAAGTGTCAAATAGAGAGGTAAAGCAGATTCTTGAGAAAACAGTGAGCGGAAATAGAAAGAACTGGTCCTGGAAGCTCGACGACGCATTGTGGGCATATCAAACTGCATACAAAACTCCCATAGGTGCTTCTCCATATAAATTAGTTTATGGGAAGGCATGTCACTTGCCCATCGAGCTAGAACACAAGGCCTATTGGGCAATTAGAAAGCTGAATATGGATAGGGCCTTAGCTGGTGAGAAGAGGTTGCTGCAATGCAACGATCTTGATGAATTTCGGTTGCACGCATATGAAAATGCCAAATTGTATAAAGAGAAGACAAAAAGGTGGCATGACAAGCACATCCACCATCGAGAGTTTGAGCCAGGGCAAGAAGTTATTTTACTCAATTCGAGGTTGAAGCTTTTTCTCGGAAAGCTTAAATCTCATTGGTCAGGCCCTATTGTTGTGGTGAATGTGAAGCCTCACGGCGCTGTGGAGTTGCAGGATATGAGTTCAACTGGTACATTCTTGGTAAATGGTCAGAGGATAAAACATTAATGGGGTGGTGACATTGCACGTCACAAGACCTCGGTGGACTTGACGGATGCTTGAGAACGTGTTGAGTTATGCCACGACGTTAAATCAGGCGCTGGATGGGAGACAACCCTTTGTATTGTTGTAACCGTCGTGCCACGATATCAAATAAGGTGTTGGTTAGGAGGCAACCCAACGATAGTAGTAGTTGTTGATTTTATGTTTTAGGAAGTGCTAACCAATGCAGGTGACAATTGGCAAGTGCTAAGGCCATCGAACGGAGTAAGAACAGGTGAAAAGTTAAAGAAAAAAATTTGCCCAGGTGCGCGCCCACGCTACTGGACGCGCATCTGGGCGCGCTAATTGGAAAAAGTTCTGCCTGGGCTGCGCATTTGGGTGCGCTTCTGCATGTGCTACTGGTATGGTCGCGCATGTGAACGCGCATCTGGGCTCGCTAATTTGCAAAAGTTCTGTCTTGGTCGCGCTAGAACTAGCGCGACCGCGCATCTGGGCGCCCTAGTTCCGTCAAATTGTCGCCCATTTTTTTAGTAGTTTAAGTTTTTCTTTTTATTTTCTTCTTTTATTTTGTTTAGGCTTTAATTCCCCCCCCCCTTCTATTGCTCCCCCATCGAACAAAAATAACCCCCTTCTTCTACTTCCCCCCAAACAAAAACCCTTCCTCCATCACCAAACCTTACGATTTTCCCCCTTCCCAAGCTCACCCATCTTCTTCTCCATCTTCTTTCTCTACTCACCATCATCTCCCACTACAGGTATGAACCCTAGTTTCTTTTTCTTCTTTTTCTTTTTCTCTTTTTATTTTTTAGATTTTTATGTATTCAAATGCCATTGTTGTAGTAGTTGTTCTTTGGTTGTGTGTAGAGAAATTAGTGAAATATGTTGTGGTGTTGGTGATTGATAAGTGTGGGGTGGATTTCCACCTAATTTTTGATCTTGGTGAGAGTATGTGGTAGATTATTGTTCTAACATGTTTAAAAAGGGGTTGTGAAGGTCTAATGCCCACAAGGTGTTTGTGGAAAGGCCCCATTGAACGTGATTATGCAGTTTGTGACCAAATATGTGTGTGAAGTCTGAGTAACTGCACTGCGTCACAACGTTTTGATTGGGCTGAGCTAATGTGTCCCGTTTTGCAGATATCATGACTCCATCTAGGAAACCATGCGCCACAGGGGCCTCATCGAGCAGCCAGGCTGGTTCGTCTAGGTCAAGAGGGGCTGCACATACACGTCCCTTCGATGCTACAAAATTTGTTTTGGCCAAGGCATAAGACCGCTTTGCGAAAAGGCTAGTAAAAAGCCAATTCCAGAAAGGGGCATTCACATCGGATAGCTCCAGCGCCACTGCCCGCACATGTACAATGAGTTATTGAGGTGAGGGTTACAAACCTTCATCAATGAGCCCGGTGAGGGTAATGCAATGCTTGTACGGGATTTCTATGCAAATGTGTCGGAGCATGTTAATGGAGTAGTCACGGTGCGCCGAAGGGCGGTGACTGCTTCTGTTGAGGCAATACGGACGGCCTATCAACTGCCTCTACCTCTGGCTTCTCATGATGACTTCTACGAGTACGGCCACAGTACCAATAACGAAAAATGGGCACTATTCTTTTAGACAATTTGTGTGCCCAGAAAAGAAGTGGTTTGGATGGACTATGGGGAGAAATTCCACTCCTCAGCACTCACCTTTGAAGGAAAGTGTTGGCTACACCTCATAAACAACCACTTGATCCCGTCTCACAATACTACAGAGGTCAATGGACCCAGAGCTGCTCTGATATGGTGCTTTGTAAATGGTCACGACTTTGATATGGCCAAAGTGATTCATGAAGAAATACTCGTCCATAGCCAAGTAAAAAGGTATGGGTTCTTTTTCCCTTCCTTAGTGACTCAACTATGCAGGGCTGCTCAGGTTCCCAAAAATCTAGCGGTGGATGGGTTGGTAATAAAGGAGGGCAAGTTCCGTGCTGATAAGGTGAAAACGGGTAAGGAGCTGGAAGTAGTAGCGGAGGCGGCGAGGAGTAGCTCTGATAATTCTGATGACGAGTAGGATGCTGAGGAGAACGTGGAAGTCGCACCACAGGCTCAGGAGCAAAATGTGGCAGCTGCAGGTCTATCTATGACTGCAACATATTCAGGAGCCACCTCGGGTGTCCCGTTTCACTGCTTTGGAGCAGGAGATGGCTGGTTTGCGCACCTGAGTTGACGCGATAGCTGACCGACAAGAGAAGTTGGAAAAGAAATTCATGGGTTGGCTGAGAGCGTTGGGGCGGGCGTTCCACATCAACCCAGACACCGTCTCCGACCAAGAGTGAGCTTTCAGGGAAGTT
>MU719145.1:178180-189055 GCA_026770625.1 Nicotiana glauca | reverse complement strand
TCAAATAATATTTCAATTAGTGAGGAAAATAGTGATGGAAATTCACAAAAGATTTCAAATAATTGGCACGAAGCCCAAGTATGGCAATAAGCCTAAATCATGGTGAAAAACAACAAGTCCTTGTCAAATACGCGGTAAAATATCAACCGGGATGGACCAAGTCACAATCCCTAATAGTAAATGATACCGCGCTCATCATACAACGCGTGTCTCACCTCAACATAGCACTACGTTGTTCAATCCGGGGTTTCAAACCCTCAGGACACCATTTAAAATCATTACTCACCTCAAGACCGCCAAAAGTCTACTACGCGATGCCCTTGCCTTTCGAATTTGCTTCCTCGCGTGACGAATCCGTCCAAAATTACAACGAATACGTTGCATTATACTAAAGAGACAATACCCAAATGAAAACAATCAAAAAATATCAAAATTTATGGATTTGGCAAAATCCGAGCCCCAGGCCCACATCTCGAAACTCAAAAATTTTTACGTCAACGGGTTCCTTATCTCGCCACGAGTCTAACCATACTAAAATTATTCAATTCCCATATCATTTCGACCCTCAAATCCGTAATTCTATCCAAGAGGGTTTTGTACACTTTTTCAACAAAATTCTCAGATTAAACGCCAAAACTCGTAATAGATTCAAGTTATACAACCAAAATTGAGTTAAGAACACTTAACCCATTGTTCTTTATGAAAATCTGACCAAAAATTGCCCTATCCGAGCCCCAAATTGCAAAAATGGAAAAATATTTTCGGAATTTCAAAAACAATCTGTCCAGAAATTTTCGTGTTACTGTTCACCCGTGTTACTGTTCACGGGGTACTGTTCACGGTACTATTCACAGATACTATTACGGGGGCACTGTTCATGGGCACTGTTCAAAAGTACTGTTCACAGTGCTGTGGAAAAAATGCAATTGCTTTTTATTTCGCTAAAAATGCTATAACTCAATAATACGAACTCGAAGTTCGACGATTCTTATTCCTATGAGTCACAAATAATAATACGAACACAGCCCTTCAATCGAAACTCGATTCGGACCTCATTTACTCACTTCAATACCAATTTTGCTCGTTAAACAATTAACTCATGTTTCGTGTCAAAAACCCAATCGCGACTTGATGAAATTTGACCAAACTTTCCAGATCAGTCCGATAATTCATGATTTAAATTCTGGAAGTCTCGAAATCAAATTTCGATCTCTAGAACTAAAAACGGACCTTTTGATCATTACATGTTTATGCTCAAAACAACAAAAATCTTCCAAAAATGACCCGTTGGGCATCCGAAACACACCCGAGGCCCCCGGGACCTCAACTAAAAGTACAGATATGTTTTAATACCTCATTCAAACTTGCTCGAACCAAACACTATCGTTAATATCAAAATCACCAAATTTCATCAAATCAAAGATTAAGTTAAACTAAAACTTCCAAAACTTTCATTCAATCAAAAACCCGACCTAAACACCTCCGAATCAACTGAAATTTTGCGCAAGTCCAAAATCACCTAACAAAGCTATTGAAACTCTCAGAATTCCATTCCGACTCCCGGATCAAAATATCACATATCAACCGGAAATTGCCAAAATACTAACTTCGCCAAAATAGGCTAACTTCTTCACAGGACCTCCAAAATTACTTCCGATTGCGCTCCTAAGCCTTAAATCATCATCCGGAGTTAACCAAATCATCGGAATTCAATTTCGAGCCCTCTAACTCACAAGTCAACATCTAGTTGACTTTTCCAACTTAAACCTTCTTAAAAGAGACTAAGTGTCTTATTTCTTAATAAAATTACTACAGTTAAATTCTAACGCACCCAATATTGATAATAAAACATAAGGAAGTAGAAAATGGGAAGAACTGGGTAGTAACTCACGAGACGACGGGTCGGGTCGTCACAATAACGTAGCCCATTGACTTTAAGCACATCTACATAAGCACTAGCACATATCAAAGCGAATTGGAGGGATTTTTTTTTAATTTTGTATTTTTTAAAAATAATTTTAACACCCTCCATAAATTAGTATTTCGAGCTAATGGCTCTCTCAATATACACATGCACCTTTTGTCGTTTCTATGGTTCCATTCAAAAACTACCAAATCTCTTTTCCTTCCCTTCTAGCGACTTAAGTGCTTTTGGAGGTAAAGATTCAACAAGATTTCATTAAGAACAAAAGGGATTCTCCTTGTAATGTGCGTACCAAAGAAAAGGTTTACAAGCTCAAATGAGCTAACAAAGGATAATATTTTATCACTGTTAGGAAAATAGACTGAAGGATCAATCAAAGAAATGCCTATATCATTTCCTAAACTCACAAGATTTTATTTCGCTTCGACTCACACACATGGCAAGTTCAAGACTAATAAGGGATGGCATAGAGTACAACCAAAATCTCACCTCACACAATGCACACGACTTACTCAAGACGACTTAGACCCCACTATCAAGTTAAAGCAATTAGCACAGTCATGAAATAATCCAAACAGTAGGAAGTAACAATAGGAGTCAATAGACGAGCCCAAGCGTCAAAAGAAACACATATATTCTCAAGGCATACAGTCACAAGAATAAAAGAAGAAAGTAGTCAATGCAAATGCTCCAGCTCTAAACCCCAACATAAACATGTCAAAAAGAACAGATACTCAAGTTCTTCCCATTTCATTATCAGTTGAAAAAAAAAATTCTTTAGACTTTAAACCCTCAAGAAAACTATCTAGGAAGTCCATCATTGGGAAAAATCCAAAACTTTTTGAAAATTCTATTTGAAAAGAAAAACTACTACCCGATTCAAATGTCATCTCTTGGAAAAAAACCGTGGCCATAAGAAAAATCAAGAGGGATTATTTCTACCTAAATTTTTTTGTATTTTTTCATTTTTTAACACGCAAAAAATAATACAACTAATATGGAAAAGTCCATCGTTGTCTCGTCATACCATACTTAAAATTGTGCATTGTCCCCAATTAACACCATAAATAACAAGAGGGTGAAAGAAACTCCCTGGTAGGCCTAAGGTCGAAGCATCATCAACTCATGGGATACTCAGACTTCTCCCAAGCTTGGTCCTTCGTGCGGGTATCTCACACTTAGTTCCAAACATCTGTCTTACTTTTGCTTTCTTCCAATGGCTTTCCATGCTCCTACAACATTAAAAAAAACTACACTACAAAAAAAAATACAACTAAAAAGTAAACAAATAAAAAATAAAAAAATAAAAAGCAATAAAGTTGGGTTGCCTCTCAACAAGCGCCTGATTTAAAGTCGCTGTACGACGTGAATCACTTTCTGCCTTTACCTCGAGCTTATGAATTGAACCTTAAGTTTTGCTTCAAGCTTATGATTATGCTCTTGGGGCGGTGGAACGAATCTAACTGGCCCAAGAAAATAATGTAGTATTCTGAACTCCTTGGCCTTTGTATGAGGTATGTAATCTTGACTCTCTAGCAAGAAGAATTCCATAATATATGCACCTCGTTCCTCATTACTTGACTCTTCAATTAGTTCGGATGACTCTATTTCCATATCGTCATCCAAACCCAATGTGGTAGTCTTGAAACCACAGAAAGTAACTACACAAGACTAGTAGATCTAATCCATGACCACCGAATCACCCACATGAGTGGACACATGAACAGGAACACCCAAAGGCTCAAGAGAAATAACCAGGAAACAAGCAAACAAAGATGATACATATGAATAAGTAGACCTCGGGTCAAATAATACCGAAGCATCCCTACCACCGACAGAAATAATACTTGTGATGACGGCATCTGAGGCCAATGCATCTGGCCTCGCTGGAAGGGCATAGAATCTAGCTAAAGCACCGGCTGCTGGCCTCCATCTGATTGAGTAGTAGCTGGCTGACCTCTCCCCATCTGGACTCCACCCCTGGGATGGCCTCTACCAGTCTGTCCTCCACCTCTAGGTGGCTGGGCCGCTGGTGCTGGAGTTATGGGTTGCTACCCTTGCTGCACTGCCTTGCCCCTAAGCCTGGGTTAGTGTCTCCTTATGTGACCCGTGTCTCCGCACTCAAAACAACATGGTGCGGCGACCTGCTGTCCAGATGGCTGACTCTAAAAACCAGAAGACCCACTAGCAGAAGCCTGAATAGCCGGTGGGCGGTATGAACTCTCTGTCATAGCACTGAAATAAGAATTGGAACAATCCGGAGGACCTAGATACCCACTAGAAAAACCCTGAATAGCTGGTGGGCGATAAGAACTTTCTGGTATGGCGTTGGAATAGGAGTGCGCTGGGGCACCCCGAGCAGGTAGTGGTGCTGAAACATGGGGCCTGCTGCTAACCCCTCCCAAACTGACCTCTACCCCTAGCTGGGGCACCTCTGAACTCCCCAGAGAATCTGGCCCTCTTATCCTACTGCATCTGCTCTCTACCCCTCAGATGGTAACCCTCAATCCTACGAGCAATCTCAAGTACTAGTTGATACCCTGTGCCCATCTCTACCTCTCGGGCCATACCCGACCGGATAGTGGGGTATAAACCCGCGACGAATCTCCGTACTCTCTCTGCCTCTATAAGGAGTATCATAAGTGCATGGCGAGATAACTCAGAGAACCTCACCTCATAATCGGTCACTGACATCTGACCCTGCTCCAGATGCTCGAACTGATGATGCAGATCTTCCCTCTCAGAGGGTGGAATGTACCGATCAAGGAATAACTGTGTGAACTGACCCCAGGTGAAGGGAGGAGCACCTGCTGGCTTGCTAAGTGCATAAGACTGCCACAATCTACGGACCCTACCCTCAAGCTGAAAAGTAGTGAAGTCAACCCCATGCAACTCCAGTATCCTCATGTTGTGCAGTCTGTCCCTGCACCTATCAATGAAGTGCTTGGCATCCTCATGACGCTCACCCCCAAAGACTGGAGGGTGCAACCTGGTCCACCTATCCAATAACTTCAGCGGATCACCGTCCACAGCTGGCCTAGGCTGGGGTGCCAGTCCAGGAACTGGCTGAGCCCCATCTGTGGGTAGTGCACCCGAAGTCTGATATACTACAGCTGCATGACCTGGAGCCTGAGCAGTAGGGGTCTGGGTTCCCCCTCCTGCCTGTGAAGCAGCTGGGTCTGCTGGAATTAAACCAGCCTGAGTCATAGTGTCTATGAACCGTAGAATGCGGCCCATGACCTCCTGAAATCCTGGCACTGTCATAAAATCCACCGAGGTAGGCTCAACTGCGGGCACCTCGCCATGCTCCTCAATAATGGGATCCCTCGCAGGATCTACTGGTGGTGCAACTGGAATGGCTCTGGGACGCTCTCGTCCCTTACCGTGGGCCGGTGCCCTCCTCCGGCCTCTACCTCGTCCTCTAGCAATGCGGGGAGCAGCTCCTCCCAGGTCCGGAACGTCGGCGGTACACTAAGCACTACACGACAGGAAATGAATAAAGAGTGGTCTTTCGTACTACCCTATATCCTCTCGAAGATAAATACAGACGTCTCCGTACTGATCAACAAGACTCTATTAGGTTTGCCCATAACTCGTGAGACCTACGTGAACCTAGTGCTCTGATACCATGATGTCACGACCCAATTCCACAATGGATCATGTGGGCGCCTGACACCCTTGTCAGGCAGCCAATGCAGAAACATTACTAAAATTCTTATGTTACTTCTCATTAAAAATAAGTGGAATAAAAACTTAATTTGAAATTTAAACTAGAAAGACGAAATTCTGTAGACAATATAAGTACAAAGCCCCAAAATAAACGTCTAACAAGTATGTGCCAGAACCTGGTGTCACAAGCTACGGGCGACTAGTAGAATATACAAAAGAAAAGAACATCTCTATCCTACTGTCTGAGAAAAAGAAAGACAGCAAAAGCAAAAGAAGACTCCATCCGGCTGCTGAGCGGCATAGGAAGGGGAGCAGCTCACCGTAGAAGTCTCTGCCTCAACTCAAGGACATGCACCAGATCGGTAACCAGATGTATCAGCCTCAGTTCCTGTACAATTAAGTACATAAGTGTAGTATGAGACATAAACAATATGTACCCAGTAATCATCCCATCTAATCTCGAAGAAGTAGAGACGAGAGGTCGACTTGATACCTACTAGGGTGAAGATAATATAATAATAATGTGCTATACAAAGCATGAAGAGTTTCCAATAACAACAAGTTAAAATGAAAATTCATAATCATATTCTTGACCATATTTCAATTATCATTTTCCTTTTTTACATACTTAGCAAGTAATCATGTCATTTCTAAGCTTAAACATATATCTCATGTGCAATCACACTGAGGTTGATGGCCCGTTCCAACAGAAAATTAAACTGTGCACTACCGAGGGTCGAATGGCCCGTACCATAGATGCATCTATTTTCACCGAGGCGATCGGCCCCATCCATAAATATCAAGAAATATCAGGAATGCACACAAGGTTCATTTTAATGTAAAGAAATTCTTATGAAGGTTCAACAAGTTTGTATATTCACTTTTTATTTCTCTCTAGTCTCTAGCATATCATAAATGATCATATTGGCAATTTAAATAAAAGATACCTTCAAATTAGGCATGATGTGGGTCCTAAACTACCAAAACAATTAATATCATAGTAGCTACGCACGAAATCTCGTCACCTAGCACGTACATAGCCCCCGCATTTAGCGGCAAATCCTCATTTATTAATCCTATGAGGACAATTTCCTCTTACAAGATTAGAAAGGATACTCACCTAGCTCCAAGGCGCACTTCCAATATTAAAAACAAGTCCAAGCCCTCAAATCGGAGGCAAAAGATCACAAACTAGTTAAAGGAAGTAAAAACTAGTCAATATAAGTTTACAAGATCGAATTCTAGCTATTTAAGCCATTTCCCTACCCTTTTCACAAGTTTCATAAATTCCGACCCCGGGTCCACGTGCCCGAATTCCGAGATATTTTTTGAAGGAAGTTGTTCTCTACAACCTAAGGATCGATAATATATCATTTCTAGTTCATTACATAGGAAATTACACAATTAAATCTTAGTTTTATTAAAACTCTAGGTCTAGCTCTAACCATTGATTTTTACTTAGTTTTTAGTGTTTAATCTGCCTAATGTACATGTATTTAAACTAAGGATGAATGAGAATTACTTACCTTATAATGTTATGTTGAAACCCTCTCTTTGGAAGCACCCAAATCTCCCAAGTGTGGAGTTGTGAATGAAGTAAATGGATTTGAGTTCGAATTAAATGAACTCTCTGCCCCCAGCGATTTCCGCTTCTGCAGCGCCTTTCCGCTTCTGCGGCAACCACTTCTACGATTTTGGGACGCTTCTGCAGTTCTAGCCCAATTTGGCTGGACTGCTTCTGCGGTCGAATTTCCGCTTCAGCGGAACCGCTTATGCGGTTTCATGCCCGCTTTTGCGGTTTCATGACTGCTTCTGCAGTTTTCCCTGGGCCTGTCCTTGGCCGCTTCTGTGGAGGCCTGACCTCATCTGCGGCCCCAGAACTACAGATGCGATTATGACAGAAGTAGCAATTCAGCCTCTTCTTCAAATTTTAACTTCACTCGAGCCTCGATCGATTGACGCTCGGGGTCCCGGGCCCTGCCCGAACATACCGACAAGTGTGAAATCACGAGGCGGACCTATTCAAACCCTCGGATCACTCAAAATAATGCTAAATCTAGGAATCGTGTCATAAAACCAAATGGATCAAACTATTGAACTTCAAGTTCTTAGTTCTCTTCTAACGGGTCAAAACGCCCTTATACTACTCGGATTGAAATAAAATTTTACGGGTGAGTCTTAACCGATATTTCGGACCTGTACCAAGTTTCAGAACCAAAATCCGAGCCCGGCACCTAGGAAATCAATGGATACTTAGTTTCTTTAATTCTTTAAAACTTTAATTTAATAATTTCACATAAAAATTCATTACTCGGGCTAGGGATCTCGAAATTCGATTCCGAGTTATGCCTAGGTCCCATATTTTCCCACGGACCCTCCGGGACCGTCAAATCACGAATCGGGGTCAGTTTGCAAAGAAAGTTAACCGAAGTCAAACTTGGCCTTTTGAGAAAACCTTAAAGAAGCAAATGGACATATTCTTACTCAAAACTCTTCCAACTTCCGAACCATCTGTCCCCGCAAGTTATAAATTAGCTAAAACAAGCGCGGAAAGTTTTATTTAAGGGAGAGGGGTTCTAAAAATACAAAACGACCAGTCAGGTCGTTACATATAAGTCTCTTGGTAGTCAGGCCGCTCCTTATAAACAAGAAATAAGTAAAATTATTTACCTTGATGGATAGCTCTATAATAAAATATCTTATATTTTATTATTTAAGAACACAAATTTTAGTAAGAGGGAATTATTACGAAAATAATTTTGAATAACATGAAGATCAAATCTTTTATAGCATGTGAATTTAGTTCAAGTTGTCTACATGCTTAGTCCTAAATTGATTTACATCACATGTGATAAATAATTCAAAATTATATAATGAACAAGCACGCGACATAAAAACAAAATTCAACATTTTTCTAACATGTTTAATCTATATATCACAAAAAAGTAATTCATGCCAGAATATCATTATTAATTAACATCTCATGAACTAATAACAATTAAAAATAACAATAGAATCATGTAATCTATTATAGATTCCCATCGTATCTAATACAAAATTTTAAATTCAAGTTATGAACTATCTTAATAGTTATATGAATACATATTTTATCCACAATAAAATAGTATCAACATTCAAACGATTTGACTATTGCACAAGACACATGTATTGTGGTTTGAACTCTTCAAATATAATATTAAAATATATCGTAAATAAATTTTAGACACAATAAATCACGGCTCTGATACCACTGATGGATTGCATATAGGTGTTCATAACATGCGGTGGAAGACAATAACAATCCTAGGTAGATCTTTTCGTGTTTAAAATTTATTTACATGAAAAATATCGGATCTAACACGTACCTGGTGAAAAGAGTCTCGTTTCAAATTTTCTTCGATAGTGTGAAGACTCTATGCGTATCCACACCGAGACCGATCCTTGCTATCAAATCTTTGATAAGCAAAACCCGCGAACAAATTGAACGAAGAATATTGTGTTGAAATCTTTCTCAAAAATCTCAACTCAAATTAAAAGAATAAGAAACACTTTTCTTGTAATTGTATTTTCTCTCTTGGTTTGTATTACTCTCACTTTCACAAAGTAATATTCTTGCGACTCATATGAAGTTTTTCACTTTTTTCACGTTATTTGGTGATGTGCGTATCTATATATACTCGAGCACCAAATTATTAATTTAGGTTAAGAAAAACGTGAAGACCGTGACTGACGTGAGGACCAATTCTCAAAATTGGACTTCTTATAATTTTATATTGTAAAATACAAATTCTATTCACAATAGGACAAATTAAAGTAGCCAACAAGCCCTTTTAGACCTTATACGCAAACTACTAATCCCATAACTCATGGGATTTTGAGAGCCTCGCGTCCTTTATGGACTTTCTGGTTAATCCAACTCAAAGTTGGTTTTAACTTATGAGCTTTCTAATTAATATTTTATATATCTGTATATATAAATAAATATTAATTATGAGTATCAAATATATAATTTATATATTTCAACTAAGAGATATAATTTAATTTTTTATTCCAAATCAAAAACTTTAATTTGTTCACAATATTAGTTATACTAATTTTAGGGTATGCGCTTTGCGCGTGAACCCTATCTTGATAACTATAAATTTCTTTAAAAATTACATAAATACTATTTTAAAAATCGAATTTGAGTTATAAAAAAGTATAAGTTTTGATCTTAGATAGCTAATTTAGTAAAGGAAGTAACTGCAGAACATAAGCAGTTAATCATGAGTTATTATATTCAAACTTAAAAAGAAATTTGTGTTTTCTAACTTCGTCACTTCAATTCCATAAGTTATTATGGTTCCTTTTCGATTAGCAATTTCATGTACGCATCACCACCAATAATACATCATTAAATTCTACTAAATTTATTATGAAGAAATGCACTTACAAATAGTAAAAAATCAAGCAACATCTTGCACATTTAAATGCACATAACAATAAAAAATACAAAAAATGAGTATAGTTCTTTAAAAGCTATGTCAAAATTATTTTTTTGTGTCTGATCACAAGAAGGTTCTTTTCTTCAATTATAATAGGTGTGATTTCTTAAACTCCATTAAAATTGATACATTTACAAAAACTAACATAGATTTTTTATGAAAACATATTTTACTAAAACTTTTATACGGTCAAAAGACTTTAAACTGGTGGAATTATATTACCTATACAACAATAATACCTAAATTACAATTATATTGGTGGAATGGATTAGGGCTCAATTTAATTAGTTTGAAAAAAATACTTTGACGTTGTCCTATTTATGATTTTAATTGGTCGTAATGCTATAACTGTGACGACCCGACCTGTTGTCACGTGAGTTACCGTCCCATTTCCTCCATATTTTGTTGTTCTATGATTCAATATCAGTATTTGAGTTGATTGGATAGAATTGAATTGGTTTTAGTTGGAAATGAGGCACATAGTCTCTTAGAAGAAAGCTTGTTTTAGAAAAGTCAATCGGAAGTTGACTATATGATTAGAGGGATCGGATGTGAATTTCGTTGGTTTAGTTAGCTTTGGGGGATGATTTGTGATGTAGAAGTGTGATCGGAATTGATTTTGGAGGCTCGGTGTAGAATTAGGCTTGAATTGGCGAAGTTTGAATTTTGGCAAATTCCGGTTGATAGGTGAGATTTTGATCCGAGGGTCGGAATGGAATTCCGAGAGTTGCAGTAGCTTCGTTAGGTGATTTTGGATATGTCTGCAAATTTTCAGGTCATTCGGACATCGTTTGGTCG